>JAQQSO010007409.1:0-10647 GCA_028658305.1 Pachyuromys duprasi | reverse complement strand
ATGATAGAAATGGAGGAGGTTGGTGAGACTTGGAGAGAACAAGAGCTCCACAAAGACCAAACTGAGCAGGGCACAGGGGTCTTGTATGAGACCGTTTCTACAACCTAGGACCACGTGTGGATGTGGCCTGGAATCCCCGCACAGATGGGGCCCATGATAGCTCGGTGTTGGACTGAAGACCCTAGTGAGGGAAACAGGGACTGTTTCAGTCTTGAACTTCATGGCTGACTCTTTGACCCTCCCCCATACAAGCAGGGGAGTGACAGACTGGCTAGTTCCCAGGGGAGGACATTGCAGCCAGCCCTGAGGAGACAGGATGAGCTGGTTTTGGATGGAAGGGGAGGAGGTCCTCCCCAGTTTGTGGTCTTGGAGGGGGCGAGGAGGAGATGACGGAGGGTTAGGGAGGGTGGGAAGGAATGAGGGAGGGGGCTACGCTTGGGATGCAAAGTACCTAACCTGTGATTGATAACAAAAAAATAAATTAATAAAAAAATGAAATTAAAAAATACATATAACACATATATAATTATAATTAAATTGTATTTATCTGCATAAATTTTAATACAAGCTCCAATGGAGCAATTATATTTTAGAAAAATCATATTTTATCCATTCTTTATTTTAAATCTCCAATATTTTTCTGTATATTTTAAAAATCAAAGCTTCATTCAAAATAATTAATTCATCCATGATAACTAAATTAAAAAACAACTAAAACTTATCAAAATATATTGAAGGCCTATGATACGATTAGAAAAAAAATGAAAACACACACACAAAAAAAAAACATATAAGAAACATTCCAAGACATTGCTGCACAGTGATTGGTTTGTATGTGATTTCAATATCTTTTGCCACAAGAGTAATTTATATGTAACAGAATTACATAAAAGTGAAATGCTTCATAGTATTAAAGTAAACAATCAAAATATTGAGGAAACAAGCGCAAAGTGAGATAAATTGTTTGCAACTATTTATATGATTGAAGGTTGATATCCCAAATGTTTAAGGAATTCATAAATCTTTAAAAAATTAAGAAATGTAAAATTATTTAAACAGGAACTTCTCCAGAGAAGAAATAGAAACAGGAAACAAACAAATTGAAATATACTGAGCATAACTATTTATAAGCCAAATGTTATTGAAAGCTAAAATGTTAAATAATTGTAGTTAGAATGATTACGATGATATTGCTACTGATAATGCCTAGAAAGATGAATTCTAATACATTGTTGGTGGTAATGTGTACTTTATTGATTGTAGAGGGGAATGTGTATTTTAATAAAATAATGAAAAACAATATGAGGCTCCTCAAAAAACTTAAAAATTGATAAAGTATATGATACAGTTATCACATTTCTGGAAATTAAATCAAGCTATAGAATATATCTAAAAATTCATATTTTTTCAATCACTAGTAAATAAAGAATGAATACAGATGCTTATGAACATGTGGTGTATACAAACAATGTTACATTTTTCAACCATGAAACAATGAAATTTAGTCATTGGAAATAAAACTGGTCAAAGTGAAGGACACTTTTGTAAAAATACATCAGACACAGAAGGACATGTTACTGCTTATTCTCATTCATACTTAGAAGTTAAAATATTCATTGTATAGAATAATGATTATTAATAGAGTTTGAGAGCAACTAAAAGGAAACAGAGGTTGTATAGTGTCTACTAAAGCACAAATAAAAAAACCATTTGTTATGGAATTTCTTACCTACAGAAAGATGAGTATAGTTCACAATAAGCTAATATATATTTAGTAAAAGTTTTCAAGGAAAGAGTACAAATACCTATATACATAAAATATAAAACGTAAGTGTCAAATGTTTAGATTTGATTTGTACACATTGTAAGCACTAAGTTAAATGCAATTAATGCGTGTTTATAAAAAACAATACCTTTTAAAACCCAAATTATTGGTCATATCCTAGAACACAGCCCTAGTAAGATGATTTTTCACCTCATGTCTTGGCAGTCAACTTCCCAATAGCATACTCCATAAATACCTTTAATCAAATACATCAAGGTGACTAGGATTCCAAACTTTTCATTTTGTCTGGGATTTTCTTTGCCTGTTTCTTTTCATTCAACACCCTTCCCAAAAGTCCATTTGTCAGGATTCCACTATTTGCCTTCTATATCTGACCTTTCCTTCCACTTTCCATACCAGTTACACTCAACCAAACAGCCCACTTTTAGATTTTGTGTAAACATTACCAATATTTATAATCTGGTAATCTCTACACCTCTTTCATGATAATGTAAGATTGTTGGGTTTTTGTTTTTTGTTTTCTGTTTTTTTGATGTACACTAGCATATAAAACAAAATCCAGCATATTCAATACTGGTGTTCACTTTTGTTTGGGTGATTAAATAAACATTCAAAGTGCCCCTTCCAATGGATATTATTTCCTTTTTGTCTTTATTTTAAGGATTTAGAAACTGAACCTAGATGGGGAAAGTACAACGCATGGACATATAGCAGCTGTATATACAATATTTTGATCTGATTATAACATTGAGAAACACAAAACTTACCATATATTACTCAAACAGTTTCTTAGTCAGTCAAGGTCTATGCTGCTCAAGACCAAGTAGTTTAAAACTAATCAAGAAAATTGATTAGTTGGCTGTTATCTAAAAGTTTTATAATACATTTTTTGTAAATATTCATAATGCCTATAATAATAGGCAAAGATCATAATATGCACTATGATGTTCTACCCTGCAAGTTAAACGGTTTCTTCAAATACTAGACCCTCTTTATGTAACGTTGGAGGAGACAAGGAGTACCTATCCCTGTTTCCTCATTTTACAGTAAGAAAAACACATGCCTTATAACTCCAAAGATTTGAGAAAACAATAGATTTTATAGCTATAAAAGCACATTTTATATGCCAGAAGAATACACAGATGGAAGGTTCTTTCGCTGTTTTTAAGATTTAAGGTGCTGTGTACAGGTTTTCAATATAAAATGAAAAAGTAGGTAAATAATAAATGCTACAAAAGAATAAAAAATAAAATAAAATAGATGGAATGCTTATTATAAGGTAGATATGTGTTTGTTTTCCAGTTGGTATTAGGTAACAGGCTGCATAAATTGGTAGATGCATTACAGAAATCACTTTGAAAAAATGTGCAAGGAAGCAACTTTTCCATCATGGTCAAATAACTTCAGATGCCTTGAATTCATGAATAAAACACTCCATCAAATTTTATGCATCTCAAGCACTTCTCACACATTTAAATTCACAGCATCCAAGTGAGGTAGGGAAGGAGGAATATTTCATTTTACTTATTTGGTGAAATGAAGATAATGAGGCACAAGAAGGTTAATGATAGATTTGAAGTTAATGCAATCAGTCAGCAGTAGAATCTTAGTAGAATTTAGGTTTCCAGACTCTCAATTAGGTTTCTTTTCAAGATACTATGCAAACCACATTTTATTGTTGGAGGAATTTAATGTAGTCTTGTGGATAAAAAAATGGCCACAATATTTTTCCCTACTAAGAAATCTTGGTACTAATTCAACCTCTAAGGATTAGCTATAATAAGTGAATTGACATAGGATTCTAGCATTAATTTTAACTCAGGTCATATCCTATCTGTACCTCTCCCTATGAATTCTCTCTTTCCCAAATTTTGGAAGTGAATTTTTCAAGTTAATATAATACTCTTTGGCAATATAATCATACCATTTGTAAAACTGTTGGTTTCTCATTTTATTACTTAGTTTAAAATACAGAATTATAATAATTTGAAAATTAGAAAAAAGGAAGATGGTGGCACGGACACCACAGGGTATCTGAACAGAAGCTCAGCAATGAGAGCAAAAGAACACTGGATTCTAACACACAGTCATGAAATCAAGACATGTTTAAGTTCTTCCCAGATAATTTTAATAATGATAATTGACTTAATAATGAAAAGGTGACAAACGTAGTAGAGAGACTTTTATTATGAACCATCAATAAGTTTCCAAAATGAAGAGCACAAATGGAAGGAAGAAAGGTACACGATATGTGTCTTTTAGAACTGTGGCCATTGGGAGAGATTCAAGATGATAGTGGACCCCATGCAGAGTATCTGAACAGCAGCTCAGCAGTGAGAGCAGGGTGACCAACAGGTTGTACTGTGGACCCCAAATCCTTGACGTCTGTGTTGCTCAGGTGAGAGGAGAATCCACGGGGATACTTGAAGGTCCAACATCAGGCCACACAGCTAATGCCAGGAAAAATTCCCAGGCTCCTGCTTGGCACTGCCATAGCCTAGGCTACCAGCCAATCCCACCATCTGCGGATACCTTCCTAGGACAGGCAGAAGCTCTCTGGGCTCTGACTCTGCAGCACTAGGCCGCTCGCCCAAACTTGCCATCTGTGGATATATTCCTGGGACTGGCAGCAGCAGCGCACCCAGGGGCCTGTAGGCCGTGGTGGGGGATGGGGGAAGGCTCCTACCCTGCAGCCTTAGACCACCCACCCAAACCCACCCAGAATAGCAGCAGGAGCTCACTAGATTCTGGGTACACAGTCCTAGGCCAACCGCCCAAATATTCCATCTGTGGATACCTTCCAGGACAGGCAGCAGCAGGGCGGTCAAGGTTCTGACCCTGCAGCCTTAGGCCATCCACGGCTCAAGTCCACTTTCTGTGAATATCTTCCTGGAACCAGAGCCTTGCAGCTCTGACCTTGGGTGCCTACTCTCACTGCCTATGGAGTGAATACCTTTCAGTACTGTGGGTGAAACTCCAAACCTGGGCACCCATTCGCACAGACCCGTGGACTCCTTCTGGGTACTAGAGGTTTCTGTTTCCAAACCCGGGAGATCACAGTCAACATCATCTTCCTGGTCACAGTGGCTAGTGGCCCTCACTCTCAAAGCCCAGTGGAGGGGAAACATTCTGGTACTGTGAAGGGGGCATAGTTCCATTCTGCCTTCACCCCCGCCTGCCTGGTTCACCAAAGGGAGAATCAGTCAGCAGAGTACAGGTGGTGAACACAGCTGAACTGAGCTTCGCTTAGGTTATAGGTTCCATTCCCCACCATGTAAGAGAAGCCTGTGGGTCACTGGAGCAGCTCTAGGCAAAAGGGATCTATCCACCAGTGCCCCAGAAGCCTGGCTCACATAGGCCAGAATCCAGCAGACCAGCACAGGCAGAGAACCCAGCAATGCTGAGCTAGGCACCTGACCCAAGTTCCACTGTCCTCCTCCCCAAGGAGGCCTGTGGGATATTGAAGCATCTCTAGGCTCAGAAATCTTTCTGCCTGCTCCCCAGAATCCTAGACCACCTGGGTCAGAAACAAGGCTAGCAGAGCCAGTGAACCCAGTGGAGCTGAGCCAGACCTGGGACTCAAATGTGATCTTCCACCTTCTTAGGGAAGCCTGTGGGACACTGGAGCAGCTCTAGACAAGAGATCTTTCTGCCTGTGAGCAGCTACCTGGGTCACAAACATTGAGCCAGCAGAAACAGTGAATCCAGGGGAAACTACTCGAGACTCCAGACACAGGTGGATCCAGTCTGCAGTAAAGGCTCCAGGAATAATCAGTCAAAGCTACAGACAACCGGATGGCTAGAGGCCAGCGTAAGAAGACAAGCAACAAACACCAGGATATCGTGGCTTCAACAGAATCTCCAAAAATCAACGGATATTCTATTGTAGCTGAAACACAGGAAAATGATATTAAATCTATAATTAAGCAGTTATTCGATTCAAATAAAGAGGAAATAAAAATTGAAAGATATATAGAGAGGTACATAAAGAGGAAAAAATAGAGATGCCATCACTGACGGTCAAAAATCAATATTCAAACAGAGGAAAAGTCTGTAGTCAGCATTCCAGGAAAAAGTGAATATAATAGGCAAGTATTTGCCCATGGATTCTCTCAGCACTTCGGAGATAAGTGATCAGTCTTTGTTGTTGTTGTTTGTTTTGTTTTGTGGGAAACCGTCTTGCAAACTCCATAAAATCTGACAGCTTAACAAAGAAATGGTTCCTTAACATTTTGAAAGATGTAAGGTCATTTTACAATGATCTTTAAGATCTTACAACTAAACCCACTCACCTACTGAAACTTAATTTGTGACAAAGAAGCCAAAACCATACAGTGGAAAAAGAGACAGCATCTTCAACTAATGGTGCTGGTCTGAGTGGATGTCTATATGTAGAAAAATACAAATAGACTTATATTTATCACTGTGCACAAAGTTAAAGTCCAAGTGGATCAAAGACCTCAACATAAAACCAGGCATACAAAATCGGTTAGAAGAAAAAGTGGGAAAGAACCTTGACCTCATTTGCACAGGAGACAATTTCCTGAACAGATCACCAACAGCACAGGCTCTATAATCAAAAAATAATAAGTGGTACCTCACAAAACTGAAAAGCTTCTGTAAAGCAAAGGATACTGCCATTGGAAGAAAATGATAGCCTATAGACTGGGATAAGATCTTTGCCAACACTACATGTGACACAGAGCAAATATCCAAAACATATAAAGAACTGAAGAAGGTGAACACCAACAACAAAGTAATCCAATTAAAAAATTGGGTGCAAAGCTAAACAAAGAATTCTCAACAGGGGAATATCGAATGTCAGAGAAACACTTGAAGATTTGCTCAATATCCTTAATTATTTGGGAAATGCCAAACAAAACAAACATGAAATTTCATCTTAAAACCATCAGAATGGCTAAGATCAAATACTCAAGGGATGGATGGTGCATGCTGGAGAGGATATGGAGAAAGAGGAACCCTCATCCACTGCTGGTGGGAATGTTACCTTGTACAACCACTTTGGAACGAAATCAATCTGGTGCTTTGTCAGATAATTAGGAATAATGCTACCTCAAGGTCCAGCTATACCACTCCTGGGCCTATACCCAAAAGATGACCGACTATTCAATAAGGACGTTTGCTCAACTATGTTTATAGCAGCCTTATTTGTAATAGCCAGAATCTGGCAACAATCTAAATGTGCCTCAACAGAAGAATGGATACAGAAATTGTGGCACATCTATACAATGGAATACTACTCAGCAATTAAAAACAAGGAAATCTTGAAATTTGTAGGTAAATGGTGGGAACTAGAAAAAAACATCCTGAGTAAGGTAACTCAGAAACAGAAAGACACATTTGATATATTTAATTACTTATAAGTGGACATTAACCATATGATATAGAGTAAACATGCTCTAATCTATAGTTGTAAAGGAGCTAAACAACAAGGAAGATCATAGGGAGGACACTTAGTTTTCTTTCAGAGTTGTAAATAGGATAGACATCCAAAGTAGGAGAAGAAAAGGAACAGGACAGGAGACTTGAACATAAGAAATCTGGAAGACCCTACCTACCTGGATATCGAAGGAGATACTGAGACTCATAGCTAAATTCTGGGCAGAGTGCTGGAATCCTTATGAAAGAAGAGGGAGATAGAAAGTCCTGGAGGGCACAGGAACTCCACAAGGAAAACAACAGAGCTAAAATGCCTGAGCCTAGGAGGCCCTGCAGAGACTGATACTCCAACTAAGGACCTTGTATGGAGAGGACCTAGACTCCCTGTTCAAAGGAAGCCTATTGGTTGCCAGTTTCCAAGTGGGTTCCTTAGTAAGGGGGTTAGGAAATGTCTCTGGCATGAACTCAGTGTCCAGCTCTTTGATCCCCTCCTCCTAGGGGTGCTGCCTTGCCAGGCCACAGAGGCAGATGAGGCAGCCAGTGATGATGAGACCTGAAGAGATAGGGTCATATAGAAGGGGTGGAGGGCCTCCCCTATCAGGGAACTAGGGAAAGGGCATAGGGGGAGAAGAGGGAGAGTAGGTGGACTGGGAGGAGAAAAAGGAGGGGGCTTCAGGGGGGATACTAAGTGAATAAATTATAATAAATAAATATGCATATATAAAGTTACATTAAAAAAGAAAAAACAAAAAAACTCAAATGAGCTTACAAAATGTAGGATTAGTAGATAGAACATCGGGTTTAAGATACCTACACATCTTTCCCCTCTACCGCACTTGTCACTCCTTTTATCTTTCCTCTGTTGTTTTAATTCATTCCTCAATTTAGATGTATTCTATTTTATAGTTATACCTGTTTCTCTTGATACTAATTTTACATGAGGTTATTTCCACAACTCTAAATGTTATCTTAAGCCCAAAACTTCTTATTTAAATACTTATTAAATATGTCTTATTTGAACATATCTTTTCTGAACTTTCAACTTTCATACATTCACTTGCCTGCTCAGTATCAACACTGATATTTAATAGATCTTCAAATTTTTAAATTCTTTTTTATTTTTATTAATTACAGTTTATTCACCCTGTATCCCACCTGTAGCTCCCTTCCACCTCCCCTCCCAATTCCTCCCTCCTGCTTCTCCATTCACTTCCTTCTTTGAACTCCAAATTTAACATGCTCTCTGCCAAAAAATAAAATGACCATTCTACCTACAGTGTTTAGCATTTCAGTTGAGGGAAATTTTATCCCTTCCAAAGAAATGAAGCAGGAACATTGGGCACTCGTTCATGATTCTCTTTATCTGCCATACTTTTTATTCATTCCATGAAGGAATTCTTTCTGGTTCTACATTTGGATACCTTAAGAACAGAATTCCTTCTTATATCTTGGAGCTGGTTGCTACCCTCTATATTTGGAATACAATAATTGCCATGAAACTTGAAGCCTTGCTGCAAGTATACCCAATCCATCGCTACTCTTTTTAAGACCTCTGCCAGATTTCTCTCTACAAAACTGTCCATTGGATTTTGTTTTACTTAGTGAGAAAGAGTACATTAGTACAATGACTTCTCAGTTCTGTTATAAACACATTCAAATCATCTACAACTCTCTGACTCTATGTACTATAAATAAAAACACATTAATTGCTACAAAAAGCAGATACAGGGATGTTTTAAGTATTCTATGTTTAAAGTTGCCTTAGGTTAAAATTAGTGTCCTAGAGAGAAGAACAAGATTCATCTCCCCCTCTCTTCATGCAAATCTTCACTCAAACTACCTTCGCAGAAAGTAATAGTATGCAACGTATATGTAAAACTTAGAATCTTCCAAAGTATAAGCTCTTACTTTGCTCTTCTACATTTTTTACACACTACATCACAATTTAGCATACTACCAAATATTTTTAGATTGTTGGCTACTCTCTGAAACTCCAAAGTGTAAAGAATATATTTATCTTTTGCTTTGTTTTGTTCAGAAAAAAAGCACATGTGAGCAATGGGTTTGTGTGAAATCAAATGGAACGTCAGAAGTGAAATATTTTATTAATGATTAATAAACTTCTTTGTGCAGTAAGTCAGATGCAATTATAATAATAGATTTTATTGGCTTATGTGTGAAAATATGTTATTGTGTCAGGAATATTAATTGATATTTATCATTTAGTAATAACAGAATAGTTTTAGAGCAGAAGTGTCTTCTATAAGTTAAAAATTGCATATTTGTTTTCCATTCCTGAAAAAAACCTGCCCACAGTATAAATCTGAAAAATTATAGGAATTCTGTAATTAATTTATATCTGCAGTTGCAAACTAAAATGTATTTAAATTGTATAATCTATGAATGTTTTTTGCACAGCTTTTTAAATTATAGACTACTAGCTCTATCAGTTACAACAGCAATATAAAAAGATGTATATGGAAAATTCTCTAAGACTGAATGTGATCTACATGCAAATATATGGAAATAGTTTCTTTCTTAAAGCAGTAATAAAATGTGTCTGAAAGAAATCTTGCCTTCGGAGAGTAAGTGATGTCACAAAATCATTCTAATAAGTTGCTAATTTCTGTTTACATGCATGCTTCCTTAGCTATTTAAAGGTGCTTCATAGCAAATCAAATGCTATTGAATATTTTAGGTTAATTCAAATATTTAACTTTAAATTTTGACCAAAATATACCTTAATAAATATTAATATTTAATTTGCAATAATCAACACAATGCACATAAACTGCACAGATCAAGTCCAATAGAAACAAACATAATTAAGGAATTTATTCATTAATTTGTGGACAACACCCTATAATTAGGACATTAATTGGAATTAGCATACTACAACTGTTAGAATTCATAGTGGTACAAACAATTGAGTCTATAAACTACTAAGTACTTTCTAACAAGGAACACTCTACAAATTATTTTTGAATACTACAAATTTCTGATATTTAATTTATCAGAATCGGGAATAACTAGAAATCATTCAGGTAGATCCATCCATAAGCTGCAAATCTCTTTGTTTTAAACACATTTCTTTAAACAGCTTTTAGTTTCATTTTCATTAAACATATGTATGTGTGCCTGTGTATGTGTCTGTGAAGCTGAGGACAGGTGTCATTCCTTAGGGGCCTGAGGGGTTACAGGATGTTGTATCCTGCTGAGCATGGTTGCAAGTAACTGAATGTAGCTCCTCCTGAAGAAAAGCATCTGCTCTTAATTACTGAGCCATCTTTCCAGCCCTTAAGTGTGCTTTTTTAATTAATTTATTTATTTTTATATCAATCACAGGTTAGGTACTTTGCATCCCAGGCGTAGCCTCCTCCCTCATTCCCTTCCACCCTCCCACTCCCTCATCTCCCTCCTCCTCGCCCCCTCCAAGTACACCAACAGGGGAGGACCTCCTC
>JAQQSO010007408.1:0-10647 GCA_028658305.1 Pachyuromys duprasi | reverse complement strand
TCAGAATTTTTTGGTTCTGTTACTCTCCTTGTGGAGTTCCTGTCCTCTCCAGTTTTTACTATTTTCCACTTCTTTCATAAGATTCCCTGCACTCTGCCCAAAGGTTGGCCATAAGTCTCAGCATCTGCTTTGATAGTCTGCAGGGCAGAGGCTTTCAGAGGCCCTCTGTGGCAGGCTCCTAACTTGTTCCCTGTTTTCTCCTTCTTCTCCATCCTCTTTGCCTTTCTGGCTGGGGATTGAGAATTTTAGCCAGACTCCTCTCTCTTGATTAGTTTCTTTAGGTATACAGATTTTAGTAAGTTTATCCTATATTATATGTCTATATGAGTGAGTGTCTTCATGTGTGTCTTTCTGCTTCTGGGATAGCTCACTCATGATGATCCCTTCCAGTTCCTACCATTTACCTGCAAATTTCTTTTCATACAAAGTCTACCTCCTTTTTAGTCTGCTCTTATGAATGTTAGATGGCCTTTCATTATACTATAAGAAATTGCAACAAAATTTCAAAGAATTTTTGTTGTGGAGTTCCTTAATTGCTGCCTAAATGCTGGTAGAGTCTGGGAATAGGTGATTAATCCTTGTCAGGTTTGTTCATTTGTTTGTTTGTTTTGTAATACCAAAAATAACAACCACAGAGCTAAGATGGTGTAGAGAAACCTGGGAAAACCTGAAATATGTTATATGCTTCCTGCTTGTTCCCTTTTCAAACCATTAACACAGATTTAATTTTAAAAAGATAAGCTTGGTGTTGAGGTAAATCCTCTTTATATAAGTGCTCATTGCCAACCACATGACATTAAAGATGTAAAATCTTAAGAACATAAATAGGGTATGAAATATTACAGCATCTAACACTAACAACAAGAACAATAAAGATAGTAAGAGGACAATTTGAGAGGGTGTGGACTGCGGCATATATTTAAACCCTAACTCAGCAAGTTAAATACATTACATAAATACACCTTCCTACCTGTCAATTGTTTCTCAGTAAAGAGGTAGATAAGTAGCTAAATAGACACAGTAACCAACTCCTTGAAATCCTGGAAGAAAAGGAATAAATAAGCTAGACATAGGTTTTCATTCACTTAAAATAACCCTATAGACAACATCAGGTTATTATTGAATTAGTTAAGCAGCTCCAGTAGATAGACTGTCACTGTTTGAGTTTCTCAGAATATTTGGACTTACTTCAAATTATGCTTTTTCAATAAAAAGTCTTTCTAAATAAAAAAATTGCTGTATTAAGTCATAATGATTTATTTTGAGTATAGCTAAATCATGATAACTAAATGTAATTCTTAACAAATACTTTCTTTCAGTTTAAGCAAAGAATCACCAAACTTTCTTGAAGAGCCAGATAAGCATGTTGGGCTCTGTAGGCTCTCCACTCTCTGGCAGCCCTTCAACTCAGCCACCTTTATGCAAAAGTGAATGTGAAGTTTAATAAAAGTTTATTTACAAAAGTAAGCAATAGACTGGATGTTGTGTGAACTTATAAGGACAGAGAGTTTTCCAACTAGAATGCTCATATGCTAAATTTAAATACAGTAATACTAACAAGAACAACAACTACCAATTTTTGGAAAGCCCATTGTGTGCTGAGTACTTTAAAAAAAATTATCTCATTGAATTCCCCAAACAGCAATAATGACAACAGTTGAAGACTGGGAAAGTAATAGTGCTGTATTTAAGGAAACAACATTATGTAAGAGTTCTGAAAGCTTAACTTTCACACTGAATCACAACAGGCCATGAGGTTTGAAAGAAGCAATTTTTTGTTAGGTTTCTTCATGTTATACAATAAATTGTTTAGAAAAATCAAAAAATAAACCACTCTATCATTAGGAGTCAACTCACAGTCTAAATCAGTGTCTTTTAAGAAAGGAGGACCCTGGTTGAGATGATCAATCCTCACTCAGAAAGACAAAAGAAACAGATGTAGAAAGAGGGAGAAAACAGGCAACAGGGCAGGGAGCCTACCACAAAGGGCCTCTGAAAAACTCTACCCAGCAAGGTATCAAAGCAGATGCTGAGATTCATAGCCAAACTTTGGGCAGAATGCAGGGAATCCTATGAAGGAAGGGGGGGGGGGTGATAGAAAGACCTGGAGACGACAGGAACTTCACAAGGAGAGCTACAGAACCAAAAAATCTGGGCACAGGGGTCTTTTTTGAAACTGATATGCCAACCAAGGACCATGCATGGAGGTAACCTAGAACCCCTGCACAGATGTAGCCCAGAGCAGCTCAGTGTCCAAATGGGTTCAATGGTAAGGGGAACAGGGACTGTCTCTGACATGAACTCAGTTGCTGGCTCTCTGATCACCTCCCCCTGATGGGAGAGCAGCCTTACCAGGTCACAGAGGAAGACAATGCATACAGTCCTAATGAGACCTGATAGGCTAGGGTCACCCTCCCTCTGACCCTAGAGGGAAGGGGTGGAAGATCACTGTCCCTATCAGTGGACTTGCAGAGGGGCGTGGGAGATGTGGGAGGGAGGGTGGGGTTGGGGGTGAATGAGAGTGGAGGCTACAGCTGGGGTACAAAGGGAATAAACTGTAATAAATAAACAAATACAATTTTAAAAAGATTTAAAAGCATTGGATTCTTTGCAATAATGTCAGAGAGAGAAAGAGGATCCCAGCCTTAGGTCCTCACAATAAATTCGCTAAAACCCAGAAGAGATGTCTCTAGTTCTAAATCTGCCTCTGTCTCCTTTCCTGTTTCTGTTCCATCTATCCCCAGACTTGTATTCCTCACTTGATCTTTGATCCAAACAAACAAACAAGGAAACCCTTTTTAGATTCAAAGGCTTCAGAAAGTAAAGTGGCCCTCAAAATTCCTTCCAACACTTAGGTTCCTGGCAATAAGCTCACTTGAATATGATTCTTCTTATCATGCCATCTACAATGGGAGGGCAGAGAAGGTTAAGAACTTTAACAGAAACCAGTTCTACCTGGTGATGGAAAATCCACAGTAAATAAACTGAAAAAGTTGTTGCACGTGATTCTGTGGAATTATTTTGATTTTTGTTAGAATGAGTTTTCTAATAACCTTGAGAATATTTGGTATAATCCTAAATAATCCCCTGGAATCATCCCCCACAATAAATCTACCCATCACGTAAACAATATTGCATAATTGATACTTATACTCAACAGCCTGGTTCTTGAAAAATTAATATTTTTTCCTTTTTGCTTCAGGGTTTATTTAGAAATAATATATAGTTGAGTAAGAAAGTCCTATGTGTCCCTTGCTTTTACTCTTCCTATTCGACAGAAAAGTGCATTCATCATTCCATTGCTTGTCTTATAAGACTATTGAGAATCTATAAACATTTTGGTTTTCTCTTTCATTCATTATGACCCTTTGAAAATACTCCTGTTGCTGTCAGTGCTGTTTGCTTATTTGCTCCATGGATAATGACACTGTGGTTTTCAGTGGCTTTTCTTTTGATCTTTTGCCATAAGATACAATGCTTCTATAAACATTCTCATCTCTGATTTCATGCCACATTGGGGAAAGTCTTTGAGGATTTTCTGTTTGTTTCTTTTTTTACAGAACACATATCTTGGCTAGAAACTGTAGAGATTAGGATACAACCATATTCAATGTTGCTAACTGTGTTTGAAAACTGTTATTCTGCCAATTTGTATTCCTACCAGACTGTATGAACAGTTTCATTTCATGCTAAATTTATGGTCATTCAGATTTTCAACTTTATCACTCTTATAGAAGAAATCAGTGTAGATTAATATACCTGGTCTTGATTACTATAGAAAATTAACTCTTTTCATCTTTTCTTACTTCTTCAATGTGCAGACCCGGCTGTTTTCAGCTACCTGGTGATGGCCACTGTAGATCCTCCTCGTGAGGATGGCTCCAGGCAACTTGTCTCTTAGCTCTTATTGCTTGTCTTGGTGTTTATGAAAGTTATCAGTTTTAATAATGTAAGGCTTCGTAGTCTTTACTTTTTTATAAAGTAAAGCGTCTTGGGTATTTAAAATTGCTTAAATGTCAGTAAATATGTTTTTCTAATACTGTTCTCTAAGAAATTAAAGAAAATCTATGTGGTTAGCTCACTAGATAAAGAACGTCAGATAAAAGCTATTTGTGAGAAAAGCTTATAGCAAACCACCAACAGAAGTGACCTTTGTTAACATTATAAAGGCGTCTATGAAATCCTACAAACAAGGATGAATGATGAGCATTACTGTAACTGCTTCTGTCCACTATTTCCTGGTATCCAAAATGAGACAACAAAAGTAGCAGAAGAAATAAAGTAAAAATTAGTAAAGAAGAGAAAAATAGAAGGAAACATGAAACAGTTTCAAGTGATGCGTTTGTCTACATAAAAACTCTAAACAAACCTGCAGACATCTAGGCATACATTTCACAAAAGATGTGAAAGATCTTTGAGGAAAATTAGAAAGCATTATTGAAATGTGCAATAAAAAATTGAAAAACTAAATAGACATGTCTTTAACAACAATTAAATGTCTGTATAAAGATAAAATTTTTGGCCCACAGCTCAAAGAATTTCAGTTTATGATAAGGGCAAAGCCTGAGTGTTGAAGGAGTCCACAACAACTCTGCATATTACACTGAGACAGGAAACAGAAAGCTTTGGTCCAAATTGGGGGCAGTCTAACCCTAAAAACTCACTCCTAGTAACCTATTTACTCCAACCAGGCTCCCACTATAGCTACATGACCTAAAACTGCTGCCATATGCAGGGAACGTAATCTACAAAGGACGAGCCTATGTTGGGCATTCTGGATGCAAACCATAACAAAAGCTCATCTGACTTTGGGTTTCATATATCTTACACAGTTTGTGATTGACTCATCAGCCAGGGTTAACAGAGTTTCTGACACAGGCAACTAACCAGTTAAAACACCCAAGCCTCTAGTGTACTGTCAGATCAAGAGAAAACTTTTGAGATGAATGGCTAAATAGTTCAGCTTATGATTAGAGTAGTTTTATTTCATCTAACATAATGTTCGAATCTTTTAGAAATATATAAAAAGTAATTGTCAGGAAAAACTTACCTAATTAAAGTTTTCCCAGAAAATTAAATTAAACTTAACAATAATGTCGAAGTTTGCTACAATGGCAGCATGTTTTACTTTTATAATTTGATCATTTCTTGTTATTAATTTACTCCAATGTAGGTGTCAGAATTTGTTGGAACTAAAATAAATGATTTGCTTTACCTAATTTAATTCTAATACTTATTGTAAGAGCAAATGGCTTTTGAGGATGATAGAAATTGGTCCAGAGGAGAAGGCTCTCTACAAAGCAAGTCTACACTTCATGAAAGCCCTTGTGCTTCCACATCTCACTCAGACAAAATAGAAAGGATATTGTGGTGCTCCAAACAAGTTCTACCTCATGGTGACCAGAAATACCATGGCAATACACTCTGAGTCAAGGACAAGTAGAACCATTAAACCTTCATGCCTCAAAGACAAAGACTGGGAAAGCTTTCCATTGTTATATCATGAACAGGAAGATCTATTGCTTGGAGCCTATGACATACAGAAGGCTACTATAGGCCTCAAGAAGTAACAACAGATAGCATACAAAAAGGATAAAACCACCGTCACTTATGGACTGTTGACAAGAGAGGTTGTATCTACAGTATCAGCAACCAGTGGCCTCATATTCCAAGAGTCTATCCTTGCTTCATCTCCACAGGTGCAGGGTAAAGGAATTTATAATTTGTCACCCATGAATGTTCATGCATTACCTTTGAGTTAAGAACAGCACAATTTCCACTTTTCCTTTTAAGTGTTAATCAATTAATTTTCCTCCTTCCTTCCAAATTTGACATTCATCTAGCTATTCAACTGCATGAGTTGAACTGCAATACAATACCCTGTCTTTGACAATAACATAAAATTTTAAATGTTTTTGAGATTTACTTATTTTTGTTTTATGTATGTGTGTTTTGCCTACATGACTGCCTGTGTACCACAGGCTTATATCATTTAATTTTTTTTAAATCTATACCCAATATTTAGTAATTTGTTCTAAGGCTTATTATTCTAAACATTAGATGGCATATGATGCTGTTATCCAATGAAAAATTAAACTTAAAGAATGATATACAAAAATGTGTATTACTAAGACAATGACAGCAAACATAACACACCTTTTTTCATGGGAGGTTTGTTTCATCTTAAACATTCTGGTCACAGTCCATCATCTAGGGAAGCTACAGCAGGAACTCAATCAAGAAAAGAGGTAGGGTTCCCCTTGTGCCATCAGGGAGAGCCTGAGATTTCACCTTACACTCATCAGAACTGAAGATCAGCTAAGATCAAAAACTCAAGTGACAACACATGCTGCAGAGGTTGTGAAGAAAAGGGAACCCTCCTCAATTGCTGGTGGGAATGTAATTGTACAACCACTTTGGAAAATCAGTCTGGAGCTTTCTCAGAAAATTAGGAATAGTGCTTCCTCAAGATCCAGCTATACCACTCCTAGGTATATATCCAAAAGATGCTCAAGTACACAACAAGAACATTTGCTCAACCATGTTAGTAGCAGCTTTATTCATAATAGCCAGAACCTGGAAACAACCCTGATGTCCCTCAATTGAGGAATGGATACAGAAATTGTGGTACATTTACACAATGGAATACTACTCAGTAATTAAACATAAGGAAATCATGAAATTTGCAAGCAAATGGTGGAATCTAGAAAAGATCGTCCTGAGTGAGGTATCCCAGAAGTAGAAAGACACACATGGTATATACCCACTTATAAGTGGATACTAGACCTATAAGATAGGATAAACCTCCTAAAATCTGTATACCTAAAGAAGCTAAACAAAAAAGAGGACCCGGAGTAAGATGATCAATCCTTACTTAGAAAGACAAGTGGGACGGACATTGGAAGTAGGAGAAAACAAGAATCAGGAAAGGAGCCTACCAGAGAGGGCCTCTGAAAGACTCTACCTAGCAATGTATCAAAGCAGATGATGAGACTCTTGGCGAAATTCGGCAGAGTGCAGGGAATCATATGAAAGAAGGGGGAATTAGTATGACCTGGAGAGGGCAGGAGCTCCACAAGGACCAAATATATCTGGGCACAGGGGTCTTTTCTGAGACCGTTTCTCCAACCAAGGACCATGTATGGATATAACCTAGCACCCCTGCTCGGATGTAGCCCATGGCAGCTCAGTATCCAAGTGGGTACCCTAGTAAGGGGAACAGAGACTGTCTCTGAGGTGAACTCAGTGGCTGGCTCTTTGACCTAACCCCCCCCCCAAAGGGAGAGGTAGCATTGCTAGGCCACAGAGGAGGACATTGCAGCTAGTCCTGAAGAGACCTGAAAAGCTAGGGTCAGATGGAAGGGGAGGAGGACCTCTCCTATCAGTGGACTAAAGAGGGGCAAAGAGGAGATGAAGGAAGGAGGGTGGTATTGGGAGGGAATGATGGAGGGGGCTACAGCTGGGATACAAAGTACATAACCTGTGATTAATATAAATAAATAAATTTAAAAAAAGAAAAGAGGTAGGAAGCAAAGCAGAGACTATGGAAACATTCTCCTTTCTGGCTTGCTCTCTAGAATTTCTTCAGTTTTCTTTCTTTCTTTCTTTCGTCTTTCTCTCTCTCTCTTTTCCTTCTTCTCCTTCTTTTAAAATAAACCTTAATTAACTAAACCCAAAGTAAACACAACTTAATGGAAAATTGGAATATCCATTCTGAAGTTGTGACTTTCACATTGGGTTTTACACATTTACTATCAAATATATTATATGTACTTATGTACCAACAAAACAAACAAACAAAACACCCATGACAGAATTAGAAAAAGTAAAATATTTTCTTTCATAACTCATGCCTATTCTCAGTATCCAATGCTTCCTTGTCCTCTAATATTTAACCTATGACCTAATATTTAACCTTTCTTGTTCTCTTGAAATGTAACTATCACATGAAGTATTAGGAGAATGAAAGCTTGTGTCTAGAGAGTACTCAGTGGTTAAAAGCACTTCTTGCTCTTCCAAAGGGCCAGAGTTAAGTTCCCAGCATCCACATCAAAAGAGTTACAACCACCAGCAACAACAGCCCCAGGAGAGCTGGTGACCTTTTCTGGCCTCCATGATGCTCTCTCTGTCTCTGTCTCTGTCTCTCTGTCTCTCTCTGTCTCTCTCTGTCTCTCTCTGTCTCTCTCTGTCTCTCTCTCTGTCTCTCTCTCTCTGTCTCTCTCTCTCTCTGTCTCTCTCTCTCTCTCTCTCTCTCTCTCTCTCTCTCTCTCTCACACACACACACACACACACACACACTCACACAAATTTTAAAAACCTAAATCATTTTTTTTGGAAGAGGGTGAAAACCTAACCTAAATAAGGTCCTCAGGGATAGGATCTCTGGGGAAGGGGGTTAAGAGAATCCTTATCTGATGCCACATCGATGGAGTGTTCATGATTGAGCGTCGCTGGCTTTATAAGAGAGAAAAATTAAAGAATACATATTCACACATGATCCTCATTTCTGCTTTGTAATATTGCACCACCTTGGGACACTGACAGCAAGGCCATCACTAAATACAGGTCATAGACTTTGAAACACAACTGTGAGCCCAAAAAAACTGTTTTTTGTGTATTTACCCCTCTTTGTGGCATTGTATTATTTGCAATTTGAGAGCCCAGCACAGTATATATTCTCCAAAGGGAATGAAATAACCTCTAGAGGACTCAAAATTTTACCCTTGGTTTTGGGTAGTCTAGAAAGAAAAAAAATGCACTTTATGTAAGCAACTCTTCAAGTAAGACATAGAAATTCAGAACATACATATCTGTGGCTTTCAAATTCCTAGGGAAGTAGTGACTAGAAACAAAAGTTTCACTGGAAAAAGAAGTCAAAGCAAAAGGAGCATGAAGGACACTTCAGTTGGTAAACTGCTCTGTATAAGCAATATGGAGTTTACATTTCCATAGACTGAGCAGAGCTGGGCATCCTGGGACAGAGGCAGACAGAGGCATCTCCAGACGCTCTGGGCTGGCTAGTGTGGCACTTACCATGATAGAAAACAAAGGGTCATGTCTGACACATGGTGGAAAGCCAAGCTGACACCACGGTTATCCTCCAGCTGACTTCCACAGAAACTGTGGGCATTGCTGCTTCAAAGAGAAAGAAGAAAGAAAGAAAGAAATGTGAGGACATGAGATGGCTCAGTGGCTGATAGCACTAGCTGCTCTTCAAAGGATATAGGTTCTATTACCAGCACCCACATGGTGGCTCACAACCTTCTGTAATTCTGGTTCCAGAAAATCCAATGCACAAGTCCTGGATATAATGGAAAAACATACATGCAGCCAAAACACCCACATATTTAAATATTTCTAAATAAATAAACATCTTTAAAAGAAGATTTCCATGTATCATGTTAAATTTTATCACAAAACAGAAAAAAAAGTATTATTGAAAACTTATTACAAAGCTTATCTTAGTTTTTAGGAAGGAAAAATTCTATTTAAAGTACTCACAGGAGGTGAGTTCTACATGGATACTGTGTTAGTACACAATGCCACAGAATGAATAAATTATACAGTGAAAGGATTTACATGGGCTTGGGCTTCTGGTTCAGGAACAATGAACCACATCCCATAGTCTTGATGGAAAGATTCCCAAGGTAGTGGACCTGAGATGGAGAGAAAGAGGAAGCTGCACAAGAGAGCTAACAGCTGATTTTGATAGCAAAATCCTCTGATGAGGATCCACCACCCCAAAAGTTCATTGAGCCACTGCCACACTGGAGGGATGGAAGCTGAGTGACAGTCGGGTACCTACTACTAACTACCACTACACATACACACACACATACACACACACACACACACACACACACACACACATACACATACACTCACAAAAACTTGCTCATTGGAATTTTCAAAAACCTGCAAGATTGGACAGTTGCTTGGGTAGTTCTGTGGGAGTCTTGGCAGGTATTTTGTCTCTGTAGACAGCCTATCTACATTTTTAACTCTATGTGGACAATCGCAACAATCTAGAAAGTTTCACCATGTCCCAACTACCATTAAAGTTGAGTTCATAAAAATATTTTGGAATTGCCTTAGGTAAGTTGGCTCTCAAAGCTTGCCTTCTGTATACTTCTCAGAACTCTGCTATATTCCTCTGAATTCAAATCCTCTGCCAAACCTCACAACACACACTAAAATAATTAACTAAATAATTAATATTTAGTAATTAACAATTTAAGCTAATCCTCTACTATAAATTGTGACAGCTTCCCAATGAGAGGTTAACCTATAACCTCATGTAAATTAGGATTTTTTTTAATTTATTTATTTTTGTATCAATCACAGGTTAGGTACTTTGCATCCCAAGCATAGCCCCCTCCCTCATTCCCTCCCACCTTCCCACTCCCTCCCTCATCTGCTCCCCGCCCCCTCCAAGTCCACCAATGGGGGAGGACCTCCTCCCCTTCCATCCAACCCCAGCTCATCCTGTCTTCTCAGGGCTGGCTGCAATGTCCTCCCCTGGGATCTAGCCAGTCTGTCACTCCCTGGCTTGTATGGGGGAGGGTCAAAGAGTCAGCCATCAAGTTCATGACTGAAACAGTCCCTGTTTCCCTCACTAGGGTCTTCAGTACAACAAGGAGCTATCAT
>JAQQSO010007407.1:0-10648 GCA_028658305.1 Pachyuromys duprasi | reverse complement strand
TCTCTCCTCCTGTTCCTCAAATATCTGCATAATCAAAGGTTTAAGATAATTTTCCTGTGTCTCCACTGAATTAAAATCTCCACTGCTTTTGGGTGTTTCTGTTGGGGCCATTGTGTCCTGATTTTTGTTGGGTGAGTTCTTTCGCCGATTTCTGGGCATTTGTTTATATACAATCAGGGAGCTGTTTGTGCTTTAAGGCTGTACTTCAGTCTGAATCTGTCAATCTCTTGTGTCAGGAGTATTCTTCAAGAAGATCAGTGATTTCCGGTGGTTTGTTAGTGTGTGTTGTGTCTCAGTTGAACTCTGTTGTGGATTCTGTGTGCCCGGCTTCGTGCTCTGTGCTAGAAGCTATGAGCACTGCAGGCTGGTCACCCCTCTGGTCTGGAGTCTTTACTCCTCACTCTGTGCTAGAGTTTGAGTGTCCAGGTTTGTGATGTCAGCTGGGGGCAGTGTGCTCTGCCCTGGGCTTGCTGCTAAGGGCTCTTCCCTGGAATGGAGATTTGGCGCCGCCTTCTGGGCCAGGGGCTGTGCACCACGGTCTGAGATGATATTTGGGTCACACACAGTGGGTTTGGGTTGGTGTGCATCCGCTGTATGCAGGCCTGTCTGAAATGGTGCCCAAGGCCTTTTCTGTCTGGCCAGTGGACACACAGGAACTGAGGTTTTTGTTGGCGGATGCATGCAGCGTTTGCTCTCAGTGTGCAGTCTGGTCAAGATGTCCCTGGATCCTCTCAGTCTGTGGTGGTTCTGGCGATCAGTGCGAGCCTGCAGCACACCCGTGGGTTGAGGCAGAACACAGGATCCTCCTAGACCTGTCAGCGGACTCACACACTGACTGAGGTTTTGCTGGTGGAAGAGTGTGGCGCAAGCCCGCAGTGTGCAAACTGGTCAAAATGGTCCCCCAACCCACTTAGTCTGGGGTGGTTCCGGTGATCAGTGTGAGCCTGCAGCACACCCGTGTGTTAAAGCAGAACATGGGTGCAGTGTGCGCTTGCAGTGTGCAGTTCAGTGAAAATGGTGCCAGGTTCCTCCTCAGACTGCCCGCGAGACTGTGTGATCCAGTCTATAGTGGTGGGTGCGGGTACCCAGTGCGTCTGCTCGTTCAGATCAGGGCTGTGCGCCGCTGGTCACCCGGAGATTTTTCCAGGTAATAATTGGGTGTCCCTAGGGTTTTCCCACTTGATTTTCTCACTGTAGGAGTTCCGCTAACCTGGCAATCACAAATGCTGGAGTTTTAGGTCCCAGAGTTCAGTCTCCTGGTTGCTGCATTGTTTCTGCTGTCCTACTCCTCAGACACAGTGTTCTCTACTGGCAGCCATCTTGCATTCTCCCCACATTCTTTTCTGTATCTGTATGTATCAGCACTGAAAAATATTGCACATAACACATCTGGACCTTAATCTGTAAATTGTAATTTCATGTTTCTATAAAACAGTCTACTCAAAATTTAGAACTAGAGAAATAATTGGCTTTTTTTCAATTAGCTTTATATTTTCCCATATAATTTGAACTACTTAAATTTTATCTTATTTTAAAACTATATTAAATTATTCTACTACAATGTTATTTATGTCTAGATTGTATTGCTATACCCAGTTTGATTAATTTTGCTCTCTCTGTTCTTTACTTATGGGCTTATGCAAGAAATATGAAACTATCTTCAGTCATTATGTATAAAAAACTAGAACTGAAATTATGGAACCTTATCATTTGAAGACGTAAATGAAGTGATAAAGTATGCATTTTATTTTATTTTTATATTAATCACAGGTTACATACTTTGTATCCCAGCCACAGCACCCTTTCTCATTCCCTCCTAGTCCCCTCATACCTCCCTCATCTCCTCACTGCCCCTTTCCAAGTTCAGTGATAGAGGAAGACCTCCTCCCCTTCCATCTGACCCTAGCTTATCAGGTCTCTTCAGGAATGGCCGCAATGTCCTCTTTTGTAGTCTAGCAAGGCTGCTCCTCCCTCGGGGGGTGGGGGCAGCAGAGCCAGCCATTGAGTTCATGTCAGAAATAGTTCCTCTTCCCCTAACTACGGTGCCCACTTGGACACTGAGCTACCATGGTCTATATCAGAGCAGGGGTTCTAGGTTATATCCATACATGGTCCTTAGTTGGAGAAACAGTCTCATAAAAGACCCCTGTGCTCTGATATTTTTGGTCCTAGGCATATATTCAAACGATGCTCAAGTACACAACAAGGATATTTGCTCAACTATGTTCTAGCAGTTTTATTCGTAGTAGCCAGAACCTGGAAACAACCTAAGTGCCCCTCAGTTGAGGAATGGATACAGAAATTATGGTACTTTTACACAATGGAATACTACTCAGCAATTAAAAAAGAGGAAATCATGAAATTTGCAGGCAAATGGTGGGACCTAGAAATTATCATCCTGAGTGAGGTATCCCAAAAGCAGAAACAAACACATGGTATATACTCACTTATATAGACCTATAAGATAGGATAAACATACTGAAATCTATACACCTAAGGAAGATAAACAAGAAAGAGGACCCCAGGTAAGATGATCAATCCTCACTTAGAAATACAAATGGGATGGACATTGAATGTAGGAGAAAACAAGCAACAGGACAGGAGCCTACCACAGAGGGCCTCTTAAAGACTCTACCTAGCAGTGTATCAAAGCAGGTATTAAGACTCAACAACTAAACCTTCGGCAGAGTGCAGGGAATCATATTAAAGAAGGGGGAGTTAGTAAAGTACATTTTAAACAACTTTCTAATTTAAAAAAATTGTTAAAAGTATGCTGCTTATAAAGGTGTCCTTATTATAAAATGATTTGTGAACTTCTGATTTTTTAAATTATTGTCTGGAGTTATATAACAACTATTAATGTATTAATCTTTCATTGTTCCTCTAATTTCTGTTGTTGGTAGACATTGTTTTGCTTATTATGATTATATTATTGCATCACACAAATCTGGGTTTCTCACACCTTGATTACACACCATAGGAGATTGACAGATGGATTATTTGAGTAAACATATTAAAGTTGCAGCTGAAAATAGAGGGAGATAAATAACATATTAGCTTAACTATTTTAGGGCAAGTAATAAATTATATTTATGTATCAAAAACTTATCAGTGGTCATTTAACCCAGTTTGGTTGTGAGTTCCTTGCTCTTTGCCTTTTCCAGTTTGGCAGTGCAGACCACAGATTTTGGAGCCATCATTGCCTCCTCTGTGCCGGCAGATCTATTATATCCATGTTGTGATTGTTCTGGATAGCGTCTACCTGCTTAACCACAGTACCCTTGTCTTCCAAGTTAACCTGTGCAAAGACAACAGTGGGGCATATGTTCTGTGTACCAGCTGTCCCACCCTAACCTTCCTCTTGAGGATGCAGTTGATGGCTTGCAACACAGGACAAGATCAGTGGCTCAGTGGAGTCTGCATCGTGGGCTATCACCACCAGTTGAACCCTCTTGTTCTCCACTGAGGTAGTGACTGTATTTACAGCTGCTCAAAACACAGATGGTCTCTTAGAGACATTGTCCTCCGTCCCACCAGTTCTTTCTCAGCACAGTCTTGCTTCTTCTCCTGGTCCATACTTGTGGGCCAGCTTAAGCAGCTGGGTAACTGTTTGCCAATTGAGGGCCTGAATGAACCAGTTAATAGCTGGAGGTACTTTGAGCCACTTATAAAAGATGCCACTTTGTCACTACAGCCTGACATAACAGGGACATTGCATGAAATGAATGAGATCTCTTCTGGCCTGAGTGTCCTGTTCAATGCCAAAGTCCTTAGAACTTTTCTCAAATAGGACATTCTCCACATTTTTGATCACCTGCTTCTTCGTGATGCCTGGGGCTGAGACTACCCTCTACCCCTTGGCCTTCTTTCCTTTGGGTATCTTCCTCAGCTGGAGAAGAAGCCAGATATATGAAATTTCACCAAAAATAACAGGATTCAAATCACATTTCAATATCTATGAGCATCTTTATTATTTAATAGCTTTTATTTTTAATATTTACTTTTTTTTACAATTTATTCATTTTATATCCTGTAGTCCCCTTTCTCAATTCCTCCCAGTCCTACCCTCCCTTCTTTCCCCCTCCATTCCCTCCCCCTAGTCTACTGAAAAGGGGAGTTCCTCTCCCATGCCATCAGCTCCTACCTTATCAACTCTCATCAGCACTCTCTGGATCCTCTTCCTCTGTGGCCTGTTTGGTTGCATTGCCAGGGGCAAGTGCTCAAAAGGCAGGCAACTGAGTTCATAAAAGAGGCATCTCCTGTTCTCCTTACTCGGGTACCGACATGGAGACTGAGCTGCCTATGGGCAACATCTGAGCAGGGGTTTTAGGTCCTCTCCATGCATGGTCTTTGGTTGGTGAATCAGTCTCTTCAGGACCCCATTGGCCAAGATTTTTTGGCTTTGTTGGTCTCCTTGTGGAGCTCCTTTCCCCTGTGTCCTTCTACCCTTCTCCCCTTCTTCACTCTGCCCCAAATTTGACTGTGAGTCTCAGCATCTGTTTGACTCCCTGTTGTGTGGAGCCTTTCAGAGGACCCTCTATAGTAGGCTTCCATTGTGTTTCCTTTTTTCCACTGCTTCTGGCATCTATCCTGTTTGCAATTCTGAATGAGGTTTAAGCATCGTCCCTGGTATCCTCCTTGTTGTTTGGCTCTTTTAGGTCTGCAGATTTTAGTATGTTTATGCTATATCATATGGCTAAAATCTGCTTATAAGTGAGTATATACCAAAGGTATCTTTCTGTTTTTGATGACCTCACTCAGGATGATATTTTCTGGTTCCATCGATTTGCCTGAAAATTTCATGATTTCCTTGTTTTTAATAGCTGAATAGTATTCCATTGTGTAAATGTACCACAATTTCTATATCCATTCTTTGGTTGAAGGACATCAAAGTTGTTTCCAGATTCTGGCTATTACAAATAAAGCTGCAATAAACATAATTGAGCAAATGTCCTTGTTGAATGGTGGGACTTCTTTTAAGTCCAGGAGTGGTATAGCTGAATCTTGAGGTATTGCTATTCTCAGTTTTCTCTCATAAAGTAGCTTTTATTTTTCTAGTTTGAAAATGTAGAAATTTGTTATATGAGTCATTTTAAGGATAATTAAGATATTAATATCATCTAATTAGCACATTTTACATGCTGACTTTTTTTTCTCCTAAGGCTTGTGTATTATCATTTCATATATCCATTGCACTATTTCATTTTTATGCTTGCTTTAGAGAGATGTGTGTTAGGCACTTTGTTTTGACCACTGACTTGCTAGTGTTCATAAGATTTGGTTATTAAACTCTTATTAGGTACATAATTTACAAATATTATTTATTCAGTTGGCACATTGCCTTTTCATTTTGTTGTTTCCTCTGTAATTAAGAAAAACATATTTCATTTAAAAAATAAGCCATGGAAATAATTACTTATTTGTTCTGCTTATGTACATAAAATAATTGAATTATGCATAACTGAAGTTTACTTTAGACTTAATCATTACATTTTTATTTAATTTGTTTAAATGTGCATGTATGTATGTAAATGGGTTCCCATGCCACACTGTACATGTGAAAGTGTTCATGAGAAGGTCAGTAGACAACTTGAAAGACTCTTGTTTTCTCCCACCTTGTGGTTTCTGGGCATCAAACTCAGTTCTTTGAGCTTGATTGGAAGTACCTTAACTACTGAGTTATGTGGTCAGTCTCATCTAATGTGTGTGGGTGTGTGTCTTACATACATATTGTGTAGACAATATGATGGTGTTTGTATGGACACTGATTTACATATGTATATATACATATATATGTATATAATGTATATATCTTTCCTTGAAATATAAACAGCTAAAAACTTATCAATAAAAATTTCCAGTTTGTTAAAAGCCTCTGCACAACAAAAGACACCATCATTGGTGGCTACAGTATGAGAAGGTTTTTATCAACTACACATTCAATAGAGGACTGATATCTAAACTATAAAAAAAAAACCCTAAAGAATTTGATATCAAGAAAACAACCCAAATAGAAAATGGAATGTAGATCTTAACAGAGAATTCTCAAAGGAAGTAACTCAAAAAGCAAGAAGCCATGAAGAAATGTTCAACATACTTAATCGTAACGAAAATGCAAGTCAAACTAATTTGGGGATTTTATTTTGCACCAATCAGAATGGCTAAGCTCAATAAAGCAAGTCACAGCTCATACTGGTGAGGATGTGGAGCAGCTGCAACACTCATCCATTGCTGGTGAAAGTGCAAACTTGTATAGCCACTGTCAAATTAGTGTGATGGTTCTTTAGAAAACAGAAATCCATCTACAGCAAGCTCTATACCACTCTTGGGCATATATCTGAAGGATAACTCATCCTACTGCAAAACACATGCTCAACTGTGCTCCCTGTAGCTCTATTTAAAGACTATCTTTCTCCAATAAGTCTTCTTGCTGTAATTTTAAAATATTAACTTATCAAATATATTTGGATTTATTATCTCTTATGCTCTATTGTTTTATGCTTTTACTTTTATGACACTTTATTTTATACTCTTAGTATAGCTTTCTCATTTTGTTTGTTTTCATGTCATCATTTCTCTGTGTAGCCCCTGTTGTCCTGAACTTGTTCTATAGACCAGACTGGCCTAAAACTCATTGAGATCCACCAGCCTCTGCCTCCCAGTGCTGGGATTAAAGGTGTGTGCCACTATTGCTAGCTGCTTTTTTAAATTTTTAAATGAGAATGAGTGATACCTCCAACTTTGCTTCCTTCTGTAAAATGTTTTGCCTACTTGGAGATTTATTTATTTATTTATTTATTTATTTATTTATTTATTTATTTGCATGTGTATATATGTGTGGGAGGACATGCTATGACCTACTTGCCAGGGTAAATTCTCTCTTTCTATTGTATAGGCTCTGGTGATTCAACTTTCTACCTTGAGGAAAAAAACCAAAAATTCAAAAAACAAAACAAAAAACCCTTTTCATCATTAAGCTATCTCATCAGCTCTATTCTTATATTCCTGTGTACATTTTTCCTCTGGGGATTGCTAGTGGAATTTTTATATGAATGGCATTGTACCTGCATATTCATTTTGATACTATGGACATATTAACAATATAAGTTCTTCTGACCAATAAATAGGATATTTTACCTTTCATATTTTTATTTCCTTATGAATTTTGAAGTTTTATAATTTGCACTGAACAGAGTATTATCCTCTTTGATTTAATTTATTCCTAAGTGGTTGTGAGGCTATCATAATGGACTTGTTTTGTTGATTTCCTTTTCAGCTAGATTGTTATTGCATATATAGGTCAATGATTCTTTGTAGATTTCATAACTTGAAATTTTTCAAATGTAATAATTCTAACATTTTTTTGAAATCATTGCTTTTAATTTTCCTTTTCTAAAATTTTACTGAGTATTTATACCATTATTCATCAGTTTAAAAGCTTATAATTTTATTGTGGTGCTCTTTTATTTAATTATTACTATATTTTAAGTTGGCCTGATTCATTCTCAGGGGTGTCAGCAGAAGATGATGTCTAAGCCAGAGAATGTCTTTATTAATCTCATCAGTACTAGCCCGAGTGTAAACCCTGTGCAAATTCCCTGGTATGCTAATCCTACTGGACAGGAAAAGGGAGGATTCTTGGTCTCCTACACATTCAGTGTACTCTATTACAGGAGCAAAAAAATTTTCAAACTGAGACCAAGTTAAGTTCACCTGACTTTTGCTTCAGGGGGTGAGAGCAAAACATTACTTTTATATCATCAAACAATAAACCAAACTGATCTTTGCTGCATTCTGGGATGTTTGCTATAAGAATGTTCTTAAAATAAGAGCTCAGGCTGAAGGTGGACAGTTCCCTGTAGGGATGTGCAGAAAAGTGAATATAAGGGAGACTCTTTTTGGTCATGAATTATTATTTGAGATAAGACATTTTTACAGTAGAAGCTGAATATAAATACATTTTAAAAATGACTGAGTCTCTGTGACTTCATATGTGCATCAGTCATGTTGATTTAAAGGGCTTTGTTACCTAGGAGTCTTCCATCCCCTCTGTCTCTTACACACTTTTTACCTCATCTTCCACAGGCTTCCTGAGCCTTAGGGGGAGGGATATGATGAACATCCCATTTAGGGTTGAGGCCTTCACATACACACCTTTAGAAGGCTCCCGTACTAAGGTTTAGAAGGTTTCCATACTAAGTGTCTTCCCGTATTACCCTCCATTGTTCCCCTCAAGTCAATTCTTCCTCACACAATCATCCCATTCCACTGCCCCCAGTTCATCTGTAACTATTCTTCTTTGCTTTCCTAGGGAGATCTATCCAAACATGACCCTTATTCTATAGGTCATTATACAATATAATTATATTATATTATTATAACTTAGTTGTCACTAACTTAATAGCTAATGTTCACATATGAACAGAAAATACAGTATATACAACATACCAAAATTTATGGGATGAAATGAAGATAATTTTAAGAGGCAAGTTCATGGCACTCAGTGCCTACACACAAAAAGGGAGAGAATGAGAGAGAGAGAGAGAGATCTCATACTAGTCTCTAATAAACACACCTGCAAACTCTAGAACAAAAAAAGAAATCATACTCAAAAGGAGTCAATGGTAAAAATAAACTCAGGGTTGAAATCAATAAAAATAGAAACAAATATAATGAGTTAATGAAACAGAGTTGGTTTTTTGAGAAAACTAATAAAATTGAGAAACCCTTATCAAAATTAGCTAAACACCAAAGAAAGAATAAACAAAAGTAGAGCTAAATAGGAAATATAAAAAGAGACACCAAGGAAATATGGAGAATGAGAATATCGTACTTTAAAAATCTGTACTCCACCACATTGGAAAATCTAACCTGAAATGGAAAATTTTCTCAGTCTTTATCACTTAACAAAGTTAAATCAAGATCAGATAAATAATTTAAACTGATCTATAAGCCCTAGTGAAACAGATGCAGTAATTAAAATCTCTCAGCCAAAAGAAGAAGCCCAAGGCTGTATGGTTTTAGTGCAGAATCTGCCAAACTTTCAAAGAAGAGTTAATGCCAATATTCCTCAAAACATTCCACAAATAGAAACAGAGGGGACATTTACCTCTTACTCTTAACCACCAACTATCTGCAAATCCTTAGAGAAGAGAAGGTTGTCATGAGTCTTGTCCTTCTCCATTATGGAGATCAAGGGCTCAAATCCTGTGTAGGTCTCTTTAGCATTCTCACAGCTGCTGTCATTTTAACTGGGCAATGTTATGCCCAGTGGATAGAATTCTGCAACACTTAGTGCAAGGCCAGCCAGGGATTTTTAGTAAGACCCTATTTCAAATTATAATTGAGAAAATAATGTCTCGCCTAGACACCTTATGCCACCTAGTAACACCCTCAGTTCTCAGAATGGTTTAATTTTTTTAAATGTTGGTCCAAGGGGTCCCATATGTGCTTCCAAACCTCAGGATATTTCTAAGGTTATTGGTCACTGATAGCAAGGCTTTATTACTGAAGCACTACTTATCAAACATGGAGAAATCAAACTGTTGCTTAACTACAAGCTTCTTCCCTACTTATTAGGGCATAGTGATGAAAGATACTCTGCACACAGTACCAGGGGGAAAAATAACATTCAGCTATAAACCCTGTGAGTTACAGTGGTGTTTCCTACAAGATATACTGGCATGTTAGTGATATAAATGATAATAGGATACTCTACCACCTTTTGATTGAACTTAAATATCACTCCATGAAATGAAACCTGTACACGACAGCACTATGGTGCCAAAGAACCAGAGACTACTTAGGTTATAAACAAGGAGAACACCTACTACCATTATTCTACTAACGTAACATATCAAAGAAATGACTCCTCACAATGTATCAGTATTCCCATAGATGAGAAGATCACTCACCTTCATCAGAGAAGCTTTTTCTTTAACCAGACAGACACTAACGCAGAGATCCACAAATTCACATAGCTCAGAAAATTGGAGACTTTAGAGTATGTGGACGTAGATGGGTTGTTGTTAATTAAGAGCCAGAGAAGGTAGACAACTCCAAGAAAGCAGTGTGTTTGTTTGTTTGTTTGTTTGTTTTTCAGACAAAACAAGGCCAATTCACGCTTAAATTCAAAGACAGTTGAAGTACACACAAAACCTGTACAGGTTTAATTCGGAAAAAAAGAATCCAGTATGGAAAAGGGAAACTGGAATTAAAATCACACTCCTAGCCAAGAAGCATTTTTGCAATTCATATCTAATGAGAAAGAGAAAATCACTTTTCTCTAAGAGAATATCAAACACACTTGAGGACAGGAGTCCTTGGTCAACACCAATGGACTCCATCTTTTTTGACTATTATTTTGTTGTTGTTCTTTTTATTATTGTTTTATGGGACTGATTTTTGTGAGAAGAAAAGAACAAAGTTTGATGGGGAGGAATCTTGGAGGAAAACATATGATGAAAATATTTTGTATGAAAATGATCAATTTGTTTCTGCAAGTAAATGCATGTTTATTGATTTTTTAATAATTTTTATTTTTATTTTTATTTTATTTTTTTTATTGCTTTTTAATTTTTTTAATTTATTTATTTTTATCTCAATCACAGGTTGGGTACTTTGAATCCCAGGCGTAGCCCCCTCCCCC
>JAQQSO010007406.1:0-10648 GCA_028658305.1 Pachyuromys duprasi | reverse complement strand
GTGTTTGATTATTTCCAGCTGTTGCTCCTCTTGGGTGTATATGCTTCTTTTTTTTTCTGGGGATTTCAGTTGGGCCATTAAGTTACTTGTATGAAATGTTTCAAATTTCTTCTTGAAGGCACTTAGTGCTATGAACTTTCCTCTCAGCACTGCCTTTATTGTGTCCCATAAGTTTGGGTATGTTGTGCTTTTGTTTTCATTGAATTCTAGGAAGTCTTTAAGTTTTTTTTACTTTATTTCTTCACTAACCAAGCTGTCATTGAGTAGCAAGTTGTTCAGTTTCCATGTATGTGCAGGTTTTTGCTGTTTCTGTTGTTGTTGAGGTCCAGCTTTAGACCGTGGTGGTCAGATAGGATACAAGGGATTATTTCAATCTTCCTGTATCTGCTGAGGCTTGCTTTGTGACCAACTATATGGTCCTTTTTGGAGAAGGTTCCATGAGGTGCTGAAAAGAAGGTATACTCTTTTGATCTAGGGTGAAAAGTTCTGTAGACATCTGTTAGGTCCATTTGCTTTAGGGCTTCTGTAAGTGCCCGTGTTTCCCTGTATTGCTTCTGACTGCATGATCTATCCCTTGGTGAAAGTGGAGTGTTGAAGTCTTCCACTATTGGGTTGTTGGGATAAATGTGTGATTTCAGCTTTAATGATGTTTATTTACAAATGTAGGTGGTCTTGTATTTGCGGCATAGATGTTCAAATTGTGATGTCCTCCTGTTGGAATTTTCCTTTGATGAGAAGGAATTGCCTCTCCTTATCTTTCTTTATTAATTTTTATTGAAAGTCTATTTTATTAGATATAGGATCGCTACCCCAGCTTCTTTCTAGGTCCATTTGTTTGAAAAACATTTTTCCAGCCCTTTACCCTGAGGTACTGTTTATATTTGTTGCATAGGTGTGTTTCTTGGATGCAGCAGAATGTTGGATCCTGTGTCCACAACCATTCTGTTAGTTTGTCTTTTTAGTGGAAAGTTGAGTCCATTGGTGTTGACAGATAATAATGACCAATGACTGTTAGTTCCTTTTATTGTGGAGTTGGTGGTCTTACTATGATTCACTGCTTTTGTTGTTGGGGCATTATCTGTATCCTATATTTTTTTTGGTGTAGTTGTTTTCAGTTGGAGTTTTCCTTCTAGCATCTTCTGTAGGGCTGGGTTGCTGTGTAGATATTGCTTAAATTTTGTTTTGTCATGGAATATTTTGTTTTCTCCATCTATGTTGATTGAATGCTTAGCTGGGTATTGTAGTCTGGTTTGGCATCTGTGTTCCCTTAAAGACTGCATGACCTCTGCCTAGACCTTTTTGGCTTTCCTTCATAGTTTCTGATGGGAAGTCTGGTGTGATTCTGGTTGGTCTACCTTCATATGTTACTTGACCCTTTTCCCTTGCTGCCTTTAATATTTTTCTTTATTTTGTAGGTTTAGTGTTTTGACTGTGATATGACAAGAGTTATTTGTTTTCTTGTCTAATCTATTTGGTGTTCTGTAGGTTTCTTGTATGTTTATGGATATCTCTTTCTTTAAGTTGGGAAAATTTTCCTCTATGATTTTCTTAAAAATATTTTCCGGTCCTTGGAGCCTGGAGTATTCCTTTTCATCTATTCCTCTTAGTCTTAGGTTTCCTCTTTTAACGATTTCTTGGATAGTTTATGTTTGGGACTTTTCCAATTTTACTTTTTCTTTGAGTTAGGAATCAATTTCAGCGAGTGTATCTTCATCTCCTGAGATTCTCTCTTCTATCTCTTGTATTCTGTTGGTGATGCTCACCTTTGTGGTTCCTGATCTTTTCTCTAAGTTCTCCAGTTCCAGGTTTTTCTCTGTTTGTGTTTTCTTTATAGATTCTAATTCTGTTTTCATGCTTTGCACCAGTTCCTTCATCTGATTTAATGTGGCTCCTATTTTTTTGTTTCCTTTCTATATGTCTTTAATTATTCCTTTACGTGGGCAGTTAAATTCTTCTGTATTTCTTTGAGGGCCTTGTTCATTTCCGGTTTTTGTTCCTCTAATAACTACATAAGCATAGCTGTAACATCATTTTCCTGTGTTTCCGCTGAATTAAAATCTCCATTGGTTTTTCGTGTTTCTGGTGGAACCATGGTATCCTGATTTTTGTTGGGTGAGATCTGATGTTGACCTTTGGCTATTTGTTTATATGTAATCAGGGAGCTGTCTGTTCCTTGAGGCTGAATTTCAGACTGGCATTGTCAATCTCTGGTGTCTGGAGTATTCTTCAAGAATATCAGAGAGGTCCAGTGGTTTGAGAGTGTGTTTAGTTGCTTCAGTTGTACCTGTGGGAGGAAAGGCCGCTGGCACAGAATCATTGTTGCGGGATGGGGGGTGAGTAAGTGTGTGTGTGCTCGTGTGTGCGTGCATGCATGCTTGGAAGGTGTCATGAAGGGGAGTGCTAGAGAGTATAGATGCTTGGGCTATGGGGTTTGGGAGCAAGCACAGGAGGGGTTGTGGGTGCTAGCGCATTTAGCAAGCACAGATTTTGGGTGCCAAGCACCTGCGCAGGTTTCCTGAATACCCAGTGGTCTTCAATCTGTGGCAGGCTCAGCAGTCTAGACTCTGAGTTCTGTGGGTGATGCGGCCGGCTGGGCATGTACTCTGTTGTGGGCTCTGTGTGTCCAGCCCTGTGCTCTGTGCTAGAAGCTGTGAGCACCGCAGGCTGGTCCCCGCTCTGGTCTGGAGGCTTGGCTCCTCACTCTTGGCCAGTGGCTGAGTGTCCCAGTTTGAGATGGAGGCTGGGGGTGCTGCTCCGGTCTGAAGGCTCTGTGCTCTGATCAGGGCTTGCTGCTAAGTGCTCCGTTCTGGTCTGGAGGCTCTGCACTCCGACCTGGGCTTGCAGCTAAGGGCTCCGTTCTGGTCTGGAGGCTCTGTACTCTGGTCTGGGTTTGCATCTAAGGGCTTTGCTCTGGTCCGGAGACTTGGCGCCTCCTTCTGAGCCAGCGGCTGTGCACCTTGGTCTGGGATGATAGCTTGGGGTGCCTCAGTCTGGACTGGAAACTGTGTGTTCTGGTCCGAGTTGGCGGCTGGGGGCACTGTGGGAGGCTGAGTGCTCAGATCTAGGCTGGCAGGTGTGCACCAGCCGGTCACCCGGAACTTTTCCAGGGATAGATTGGGTGTCCCGAGGACCTTCCCACTTGATTTCCTCACCGTAGGATTTCCTCTCACCTGGCAATCACAAACGCTGGTGTTTTACGTCCCAGAGTTCAGTCTCCTGGTCGCTGTGCTGACACTGCTGTCCTACTCATCAGACACAGTGTCCTCCTGGGGCTGCCATTTTGGATACTCGATTTTACAGATATTTTTTAAAATCTGTAATCAGGTACAATCTTCAGCTCAGGAAGGTTGGACTAGCAGGCATTAGTAAAGCAAATGGAAACCACTTTACACATCAGCAGACTAATTTCATAGAATGTAGAAAGAATACACACTTAGGCAGTAGAGCTGAGTTCTGCAGAGCATCAGTGAAATCGTAGCACAGGTATCTGAAACTTGACAGTGGCTAGTAACCATGTGCCTGCTCTCCATGAAAGCAGACACATTAACCTTTAACATCATACAAAAAAATCAAAAGCTACATGATAGATGCTGTCTGTATTTACTTATTATTTCAAGGGACAAGAAAGTCAACTGGCCTGTGTTCAAATTACTACAACTGTGAAGGGTAGGTCAGGTTATTATCCATCACAGTTACCTATTGTTTAATACACTACTTGTAAGTCACTTAGCACATTCATTGAACCATAAAGACCATATTAGGTGTAATCTAATTATAGCATTGGGAGAAGTTCCTCCCATCTGCTTAACAAATGGCCATCTTCCTGCACTTACCAGCACTTCTGGTGGTATGTGTGATGCTGAACTGTATGGTGACTTTTGTGAAGGCTTATCAGTTACTAGTAATTTCAGCTTCTTAAGTTCCTCTTTCATTATCTTGCAATAAACATTTTAGGCACTATTGATATCAGTAGTTTCTTAGAACAATGATTTTTTTAACTATAATATATCTCACAACTTAGCAGAATACTAGCCCAGTTCTGGAGCTATAGAAGTCGTTGTTTAACAGGATTTGACTTTTTTACATGGTAAAAAAAAAAAAGAAAGAAAAACACAACTGGTCCTTTGAAGAGAAGCTAGCAAATATAATATAAAATTAAAAGTGTTTGAAGAATGTAATCAAATTATGAAATTTTCCAATTCAATTAATGAATTTAATTCTCGAGGTCAAAATACCAGTTCATCACCTATTCAGACTTTTTATAACAGCTTGAGATTTCATATTATAATATCATAGCATCAAAGAATAGATTGACTCCAATCAGATATGGCTGAACAAACTAATATTTACTTTATTGAGGAGCTTTGCTTGTATGGAAGAGTAGAAAGATACTCCTAGGTCTCTTTTCACCATGGTAACACTATGTTGTTGTTCATAGCCACTAATAATTGGGAAAGCCCCTGAGTGGTTTCTAACAAGAATTCTGTGGAGGAAGAAATGAAGTGCAAAGAATGTTCAGTGATTATTGGATAGTTAGTTGTAGATAAAAAAAAAAGTGTGGACCGACATGCATGATATATTTCCCTGTTAATTGCAAAGATTATCTAAGAACTCTCTAAGAGTTAATCACAAAACTCTTAGAGTTAAAGGTCAGGATACTGACCTTTAACAGTAATGTGTGGGGTTAAACTGCAACCTTCAACATCTTGCAGAATTTGTCTTTAAGCACTTCCTCTGGAAACACATAGCTCAATGTGCTAAGATTTTCTCTGATAATAACCACAGCAGGACTGTAACAAACTCATATTTAAAAACCTAATAAAGTCTTCTGTGGGAGTGGTTTACCACTTCCTCCCTGCCTCCCTTTCAACATGCAGGAACTAATTTAGCTAAGAAGATGAAAGCAAGAGCTCCCTACAGATTGTAAGGAAACTAAATCCTCAAACATAAAATTCCTGAGTGACAGGGTGATCTGGGCAGCTGTTTGTAAAAAGAGCCCTCTGTTACCTACAGTGTCACAGATGGAAAGCAGGTTAAATGAGACATGCAGTTGTGTACAAGCTGACTGTAGAAAAAGATATGGTGCCACAGTATCAGTTTCAACCACAACTCTATGTATTTTCCAACTTGGACCATTATTTACCTCTTTTCAACCTAATGCTGATATGTAGACATTAAAAAAGTTTGATGATGAGAGGAAAGTTTGCTCCAAACAACATGAGAAGAATAAAGACCCCATAGTCAGAGCCAAATCTTCCTCTTTCTTTCACAGAAAGAAATCACAAAATTTCATCTCGTCTATAAACCTTTCAGAAAGCTGGCTTATTTGATCTGCACGCAGGTGGTCCAGATGTGTTCCACAGGATTGACTTTCTGACTGAAACCTCCACAAAACATGTTAGTTCCTATCCCTTTATTGCTTCCTACTTCCCCTTTGAACCTGCTCCATTTGTTGGTCATTTACTTGATTGTACATTAAGTTCAATTGTGTGGACACTGGCAAATTATAAATCACAAAAGTATTGAACACAATATCATGTGATATATATTTTTCTGTGTCATATATCATTATCTCTCTCTCTCTATATATATATATATATACATATATACATACTCAGATAATAACAGTCTATAGTTTCCATAAAGTGATGATTGATAGATGTACAAATACATAAAGGGCAGATTCTAGCCCTCCCTTGGCTCTTACACATTTGTATAGTCTATCATCATGATATGTCTCATAGAGTTTTCTACAAACTTTTCTATCTTTTTCAAAATAAAGGAATTCAAAGAAGTAAATCCTAATTTCCTCTAAATAAAAACTTAACAAAAAGTGTGATTTCATTAGTGAAGCTTACATGTTTTCGCACAATTTGGCAACATGTTTTTACTCCTTTTTTTTTGTCACATACTTTTTTTGAAAGACAAAAGCCAAATGCCAAATGGAAAGGAAATGTGTGCACAGGATTTAATGATGTGACAGCACACAGGCAGAAATAAGAAGTAAATTGTCTCCTTTTGCAGAACTCCCTCTGTAGCCCTTGTGGCATCAAGATCCCTGGATTGCATCACTACATTCTTCCCCACACCCTTCATAGACTGTTCGAAGAACTTGGCTTCATGGTCACAAAAGTTTGCTTTTTAGTCTGTGATTTTCTTCTCTGATCCTCACTCACAAGACATGCACTTGTCTTATTTAGGAGGTACCATTTTAACCAAGAACTCAGGGAAATTCAGATTGTGTAAACTTTCTTTGTTACTGATGTTTTTGGTTCCGTGTATGAGCGTGTGGTCTACCTAAATACTTTTGAAACAACAACAACAATAATAAAAAACACTATGAAATTGAGTTACTCTTTTATTCTGAGTGGCATCAACTCTGCAGTGTTGACTCAGGGGGCTACAAACTCAAAGCCTGGAACAATCAGACTATCTGTTTGCTCCTAACCTTTGTACTACTTTGAATCAATTGGTATAAGTGGCTGGAATACAGTCTTTTATTAATCTGTCTCTTATTTCATTCCTTCTCATTTGCCAACAAGAAAATTCTGGAGAAGTGAATGTCTATTTGGGCTTCTTCCAGAACTAGAGAAAGGACTATCCACTAATGCATAATGTATTCCTTTTCCTATTCTGGTAAGCTTTAAGCAGGGGGAAAAATCCTACATCTATAGGTCTTCCTAAAATTTCTTTGCTGATCACAAACTCATCCCCTCCCTATATCTACAGCTTTGTCACATAACTTTGTAGATAATTTAGGTCAGTGGTTCTCAACTTTCCTATAGCTGCCACCCTTCGGTACAGTTTTTCATGTGGTGGTGACCCCCAACTATAAGATTATTTTCATTGTTATTTCATAACTGTAAATTTGCTACTCTTATGAATCATAATGTAAACCTCTGATGTGCAGAATGTCTGATATGTGACCCCTGGGGAAGCTCATTTGAATACCACACCAAGGGGTCATGATCCACAGGTTGAGGACCACTACTTTAGATCCTTTTCTCCATTAGGAGAACCTACTTCTCCAGCACTTAAATCAGAGTTGAGATGTGCATCTAACTACTAAATGGTATTTTAGCTAATATGATACAGGGAGAGAATAGAAAATGTTTTGTGCTTTGAGCTTTGCTTGCCTTCTAGTTGTTCTGGGAACTGCCAGCTGCCATGTAGATGAACTGTGAAAAAGAATGAGACAAAGAAGATCTGGTTTGCTGAGAAATATGTACAGCCATGTAAACATATGTGCTTGATGTTAGCACTAAATGTTTAAGGTAATGAGAGAGAAGTAACTCAGTCCTATCATCACAGATAACAATAAGCTAAGACATGTGAATAAAGCCATGATGACCTGTGCCTCTCTTAAAATACCAATTGACATCAGGCATAGGGTAAGGCCTAGAATCATGAAAAAAATCATCAGATAATCTCAGCCCAAATTACCATTATACAACATCATAAGCTATTTCAAGCCACTAATTTTCAAATAATTTATAAACCAAGAAAATGTGAATCCATTGGAAGGGAAATAGAATTTGCTTATTAGAAAATTGTCCAATTTTAGCCAGGGATGGTGGCACGTCTTTAATCCCAGCACTTAGGGAGGCAAAGGCAGGCAGAACATTTTAAGTTCAGTGCCAGCCTGGTCTACAAAGTGAGTCCAGGACAGCCACACTACAGAGAAACCCTGTCTCCCAAAACAGAGCAATACAAAAACTAAACTAACTAACAAAAAAGTCCAAAATTTCAATATGGGTTCAGGTTTTGGTTTTTGGAAAATAAATATTTGCTTTGGCAAATGTTTGCCATCAGCATGTTATAGAATAGTGATATGTATACTTACAGTTTCCATTACTGCAACTACCCAAAAGAAAAATGCATCCACCTTGGACCAGAGAGTGAAAACCAGAGGCAACAGTATCAGCTCATATTGCAGCATTACCTGTGCACAACCTAAGGACCCTAGAAATAGTCCAGAGGTGAAAAACTCAGACTGATAAGTGTAGGAAGAAAGAGTAGACACAGACAGCATAAATATTTCCAACATTTTCATGGTTGGAAATCATCACTGTGAGAACTAAAGAAAATGATGCTACAAAAGCAAGAATCACAGGAAAGTAGAATCAACAAGAACTTAGGAAAGTCAAATTCAAGTACCCAATACTCAGATCTTACAGAGTTCAAAACTTAGATCTTTTCCTGACAACCTAAGAAAAAAAATCCAATTTACCAAATTTCTAAGGATTTACTTTACCTTTTAATTCCCCTTTGAAATCTTCACAATTATATAAGACAATAACTTTTGTAGATGTTAAATCTAGCCTGCTGCAGTAGCCCTGGAAGTATGAAAAGTGCTGTACTCCCACGCGGAAAGCTGAGCCCACTGCCAGAATGAATCCTTTTCATCACCTTCTCGCTGAGCAGGAGTGGAAGCAGACTTCTGCAAGAAGACACAGGAAGCTATCTGGGTTTCAATACCTAGAAACAGATGAAGTGCCTGGAGTCAAGAATTACTCAAAGGTTTCTTGACAAACAAAATCTCATTTACTCAGACTTCATGTGTACATCTTTTTCCACTGAAGTAACTTTTCCTGGGGGCAAGGTGAAGAGATGAATGGAAATTAAGTTGTGATCAGTAGGTAGCTAATTTCATTTCCTTTTAAACTGCCTTAAATAATGACCCTCTCTGCTGTGGAAGCACTGGCTTCCTTGTAGGATTACACTTATTTCAGAACACATGTTGTACCTTGTGGTAGATGTAAGCCTTTCAATGGACAGAGTTATATGCTATCCATACATGAATACACAAGACCAGAATCATAAATTATTTTAGCAGTCATTAATATTTTTTATTCATTTTAGCTAATAGATGAAAGAACAAGTTCATGAATAGTTATACAAACAACAAATACTTCAATGGGGTAATTAAGTTAGTGAGTAAAATGATTACTTCAAAAGTGAAAAAAGAGAGAGATCCTGGATATATTGTTTAAACCCTTTAAAGATGAGGTAAGAAATGAGTCCTTCAAACAGTCTCTGATCCTTATGTAAGGGGTCTTTAGTTCCGTAAAGGACCACAAACACATTTAGCTAAATAGCTTCCAGGCTTAGAAGCTTCTTGAAGCTTAGTAACGAAAGAATTTCCCTTTGGAATGGAACACATTTTAAACGTCTCTCTGGCATTGACTCAGTGATTCATATATATTTAATTACCTGCATTAGGTATGTATCGATGATAAACCAGGTGCAGGAAGTAGTGAACAGACCATTCTGCACTATTTTAAAGGAAGCAGTTCCTTATGCTATACATTTACTTTACCTGGTCAAACTGTGTTACACGAATTCTCACCATTACTTTTTTAAATTTTTTAATTAAATTTTTATATTTTATATTAATTACAGTTTATTCTCTTTGTATCCCAGCTGTAGCCACCTCCCTCAATCCTTCCCAATCCCACCCTCCCTCCTTCAACTCTTCCCATTCCCTTCTCCAAGTCTACTAATGGGGAGGTCCTCCTCCCCTTCCATCTGACCCTAGTGTATCAGGCCTCATCAGGACTGGTTGCATTGTCCTCCTCTGTGGCCTGGCAAGGCTGCTCCCTGCTCAGGGGGGCAGGGTCAAAGAGCCTTCCACGGAGTTCACACCAAAGACAGTCCCTGTTTTCCTTACTAGGGAAAACACTTGGAGAATGAACTGTCATGGTCTACATCTGAGCAAGGATACTAGGTTATCAAAATACATGGTCCTTGGTTGGTGTATCAGTTTCAGAAAAGACCCTTGAGCCCAGATATTAGGGTTCTGTTGCTTCTACTTGTGGAGCTCCTGACCTCTCCAGGTCCCACTATCTCCCCCTTCTCTCATAAGATACCCTGCACTCTATTCAAATTTGGTTAAGAGTCTCAGCATCTGCTTTGATACACTGCTGGGTAGAGTCAGAAGTCCTCTGTGGTAAGCTCTAGTCCTGTTTCCTGTTTTCTCCTTCTTCCTTTGTCCATTCTGTTTGTCTTTCTTAATGAGGGTTGATCATCTTATCCAGAGACTTCCTTCTTGCTTAGCTTCTTTTGGTGTAAAGATTTTAGTATGTTTATCCTATACTATAGGTCTAGTATCTACTTATATGTGAGTATATAAGTGAGTGTGTCCTTCTGCTTCTTGGGATACCTTACTGAGGATGATCTTTTCTAGATCCCACCATTTGCCTGCAAATTTCATGATTTCTGTGTTTTTAATTGCTGAGTAGGATTCTATTGGGTAAATGTACCACAATTTCTGTGTCCATTCCTCCGTTGAGGGACATCTGGTTGTTTCCAGGTTCTGGCTATTATGAATAAAGCTACTACAAACATGGTTGAACAAATGTCCTCCTTGTTGTGTGCTTGACATATTTTGGATATATGCCTAGGAGTGGTATAACTGGATCTCGAGGTCTATTCCTAATTGTCTGAGAAAGAGCCAGATTGATTTCCAAATTAGTTGTACAAATTTACACTCCCACCAACAATGGAGGAGGGTTCCCTTTCTCCACATCCTCTCCAGCATATACTGCTACTTGAGTTTTTTATCTTAGCCATGCTGATGGATACAAGGTAAAATCTCAGAGTTGTTTTGATTTGCATCTCCCTGATGACTAAGGACATTGAACATTTT
>JAQQSO010007405.1:0-10649 GCA_028658305.1 Pachyuromys duprasi | reverse complement strand
TTGCTGACTCTTTGACCCTCCCCCATACAAGCCGGGGAGTGACAGACTGGCTAGATCCCATAGGAGGACATTGCAGCCAGCCCTGAGGAGTCAGGATAAGCTGGGGTTGGATGGAAGGTAAGGAGGTCCTCCCCTGTTGGTGAACTTGGAGGGGGCGGGGAGGAGGGAGATGAGGGAGGGAGTGGGAGGGTAGAAGGGACTGAGGGAGGGGGCTAGGCCTGGGATTCAAAGTACCTAACCTGTGATTGAGATAAAAATAAATAAATTAAAAAAAAAGGGCTGCTAGGATATCCAACTTAAGGTTATAAAAGGAGGATACAAAGTAGTCTTTAGGATAGTTAGGAAAAAATTATTTGTCCAATGAAAGCAGTATTCATTTAATAATTTTTATTAGGCATATTTTGTATACCAGGCTTTGCCTAAATCTAATATTAAGTACAACTTCCAAGGTTTATTTATTTCATACTAGAGTCTGTCAAGGTCTAAAACTATAAAACCACAGTGCTTTCCCCTGAGAAGATGGAGAAGTAGTGAAATAGACAAACATGGAAATGGATAATATTCATTATGGGAACCCATTATCAGTGCTATTAGAATGCTCTTTATTGATATCTACTATAGAGACAGACATCTCCACACTCACAGCATGGCATTTTTACAAGGATAATTACTGTAGCAATGCTCATAAAAACAAAACCCTGGAGACAACCTAACAGCCTGTATATGATTGGGCTATACTATGAACCAATAATTAAACAGAATAAGGAAAATATAAATTTGTGCTATATTTTTTCTGGGTCTGGGAAATATGACAAGGGAACATACAAAACAAAACAAAACAAAAAAACCAATATCATTGGATAAGAAGACAAGAAAAGGGGTGGCTAGGAATCAAGGAAAACAGGCTAGGAAATTGATTTTTCCTCTATAGCTTCTAGAAAGGTGACAGTCCTGGCCTTATCTGAAATTTAACCCAGTGAGATTACATTAGACATTTAAACTGTGGAACGATAATATAATAAAGGAATGTTGCCTAAAGCTATTGAACTTGTGGTAATTTGTTACAGCAACAATAAGATGGTTAGACAAAGAGATAGGGCTGAAGTCACATCACAGTAGGATGAATAGTAACTGGGAGGTAAGAAAATGCACATGACAAGAAAGGGCAGCTTACTCATTTTTTTTCATTGTAATTGAAAAGAATGTACTACTAGAAAGATCACAGAAGTTTGAGGGAGATGTATAATAATTGTTTTTAAGAGGGGTGATATATGAGCATACTTAAATGCTCATAGGAAAAAGGAGAGATATGGAATTAGACAAGAGATAGGATAATGATGGAAGAATAGCCTTGGGATAGCTTTTGTGGAGAATAGCAGGAACAAAAGGATAGTGAGAAATATGAAGTAATTGAAGGAAAAGGAACTGGGGAAAGGATAGGGATAAGGGCCTCCAGACCTAGTCTGATAGTTCAAACATAATACCTTCATCATTCCATACATTCCTGATGGTAGTTCCTGGATATCTAGAACTATCTTAAATGCCCAGAAAAAACAAATAGGCTATTGAAGTCTGGGGAAACTAAGTGAGTTTCTTAAAATCACATAGATGCCCCTAAGTCTCCATTTTTTCAGCTGTGACATAGTAAATGTGATTACACATGTAATTGAAGTGTCTGTTACACTGTAATTATAATCATGATAAGGATAGTACTTCTGATAATCTAGCCAGCTAGGGTTTAGAAGGACAGATATCTAATTAGATACAAAATCTAGGTTTGTGTCTCAATTTTGCTATTTACAAGAACATGGAACCTATATAATATCTGGAATATATATACATTCTGGCTTCAGCTGCTTCCTCTTTTTATTGTGCCATAATATGTACCTTTAAAAATTATACACATGCCCACTCTGAACCTAAGAATTGAACTCCATAGTCATCCAAGCTTCAGTGGTGGCAAATGTCAGAAGAAACACAGTATATGTAACTTATGCTCCACACTCCCCCAAAATTGTATATATCTATAGTTGTGTGAACAAGCTGGAGAGAGTACAACAATTAACAGCTCAGTTTCAACTATCAGAGGACCCACACAAAATCCAACTGAAAATTCTGAAAAGCTTCCTTTTACCTTGATGACTGTAAATATTCATGCTAGCATTGGGTGATGGTACCTTATTTGAATAAAAACTTTAAAAATTTTAATCAAGTCAAACATCATGTGCAACAGACCTAATGCTCCCTTTCAGAGGTTTTTGAGTGGATGATGAGATGTTGTTTGATGTATCAGTGATTGGGTATTTACATGAATAGTTAAGATTCATCTTTCCCTTTCATCACTTTGAAGGGACATTGATTTCAATAAAATTCCCTAAATGAGAATAACAAGAAATTTAAATCCATGAAGTAAAATTGAATGGAGGCAGGCACATAAAGTTCAAGGCAAAGTCAAGAAGGGAAATGTGAAAGAGTTGAGTTGCAATGATTGCCTGCAAACTCAATTTGGGTTGTTGAAATTTTGCCTGATTCTAAGAGCCTACACAAGCTTGCAGTTTGAGACTGACAGCAGGACAATATGCCATTACTCAAGTCTACTCAATAACAGAACACACAAAGTCATCTCCCTCCTGCTTCCAAAAAACCCCCAGTTCCAGGCCTGTTCGCCAATATGCACATTCTATCTCATGAGGTAGCAGAGGAATGATGAACTGTTCAAGAAATATTCTCACAGGGGTCTGGAAGAGCCTCACCATCTTGGCAGAATCTTTTAACCCTTGACTGTGTATTTCATTCAGACAGCAGAATACTGCCCAAGAACAGTCCTTTAGGCTTTATTTTACTCTCCAATGCCAGTTCTGTTTAAAAATGTGGACTATTCAGTCATATTTTTCTTTTAACAAAATAAAATGGGTTATTACCGATTATACCCCACACTTATAGAGAATTTTCAAAAGAGAAAGAAATAGAATTGAAAGCCTTGAGAATTTCCCCTATTTCACCTTCTTAAATCAAGTTCACATGATTTTTTTTATCCTGAGAGATAATGTCTTTCTCAGGATTAGTTAGTAAAGTAATATGTGTTAAGACAAATTAAATGATGATGGTCACAACAGATTTCATATGAAAGAGCTTTACTGGATGGAGATAAAGAGAAAGAGAAAAGGAGAGAGCTATTCATGACAGAGAGGAGGGAGGGACAGAAGAAAGGAAGAGAGAGGAAAGCGAGAAAGTAAGAGGGCAAGATGGCAAGAGAGTGACAAAGTGGTGGGTTGATCCTTTTAAGGAGCAACTTAACCATGCCTCCCGGTGTAGCTAACTGGCAGGCAACACATGATGACATCATAGGTTGCTAGGCAACCCAGAAGCAGGCTGCCTAATTACTAACATTCCTCCCTTTTTCTATAATTAGAAATGAGGAGTTTGGGCTGCTTCTCATGTAAGGTAAGTTAAAATATATACTTTAGGTTCATTGGAAGCAGCTCATGGTTGCCATGCAAGGGGGTAAGAGAAACAAAGGAAAAAATAAAAGCAAAAAAAAAAAATGTCCAGATTACATGGTCAAGAGGAGGAGAAGAAGCCTCTGCCCTGGAAATTTCAGGGAATCAAGTTGCCAGTAGAGAATTTCCAGCCATGCAAGGCAGCGTGCGAAACTGAGGAATTCTGGGAGAAGCTGGTACTACTTGTTCTTGGCCTGAAGCACACCATTCCAGCCTTTTGTTAGTAATAAGTAAATAATGAGCCTAGATTCTCTTCTGGCTACTTCCTGTTGACACTGTAGACATTCTAGGGTGGTCATAAAGCTGAAATGCTGGCCAAGTCCAGGAAGAACAGGCTGCTTTGATGTTGTCCAGGGTCTGTGAGAACATCCATGACTGGGACAGACAGTGCAGGTCCAGCTTGATGGAAGTCTGTGAGGTCAGATTGGAACACCTGTGGTACCTGCTTTGGTGCCATTGTAGACATAAGAAACACCTGGGTCTGGCAGGATACTGAAACATATCTATAGGCAGAAGTCAAAGTTAAGTAGGTTGTGCAGAAAATTTTGTTAGGTGTGCATTTAAAACTTCTGTGAGATCGAACAGAGATGGAAGATTTGAATCAATTTGAACATGGGAAGCTCCATTTAACTGAGGGAACCTCCATTTATCCAATCACTGGCAGTAATTAAAAAGGCTTTGCTTTGGATCTGTTATCTAAGGAAACTGAGGCCAAGTCTTGTTACAGAGGTGTGTAAGATAAGAGGCCCTTAAAGTGGGTTTTAGATGTAGAAATATGAAATTCTCTGGAAGACATCCCAGAGGAGAATCTGGAGGAACAGACAAATGGGCTATTCCCATCGGGCAGGTAGGAGTCAGTGACCTGTAGAGGCATCCCAAGACCAAGTGTTGTGGATATTAATATCTACTATTGATTTATCTTTTAATTAAGCAGCAGTTATTCCTAAGCCAGCTGTATACCCAAATCACCACACAGAGACTGGGATTTATTTAATTAACCTAGAGCACAATGCTGGGCAATAGTTACTCCATCCTAAACCTCCAAGCCCACATAGCTTCCTACTATTCAAAATTTACCCATTATACTTGCTTTTAGTCATATCTTAGGTCCGGTTTATCTCTCCATGTGGTTCCAAGACCTCTCCTGCAGATTCTCCTCCTCTCCTCCTTTCACTTCCTCCTCTTCCCCCCCCACCCCAGACCAGGATGTCCCACCCTATTCTCTCCATTGCAGAGCATTGTGGGTGGTTGTTTTTAATCGACAACTCGAAAAAAAAAATAGTGGCATGTTTACATAAACTTGAGACAGGTGATGATTAGAGTAAGCATCACAATACAATGTCTGGATTGAAACCATATAGTGCGGTAGAGAAATCAGCATTTGAATGAACAAAGGTACAGTCCACAAGAATATTATTCCAATAAGCAAGGTTTGACTCAGTAGATTGGTACAATCTCTTCCAACAGCTCATCAGCATTGGCCAGAGACTGAGGGGACAGTTGCCCATAGTAGATATAGTTTATCTAGTGCTAGGATTTTCATAGATGAGCGAGAGGGGGTGGGAGATAAACTGTGCCAGTAGAGGGAAAATCTTACCCAAAGGAGAAGAAGTTCCTAGATGAAGGGTTTGGATGTAGGTTGGTGAGAGTGGTAGGAAGCATTTGTGCCAGGCGGGTGTTGGATGTAGGAATGTAGCAATCAGGTAGCCAAGAAAGGGAAGTCCCAAACCAAGAAAGGGGAGGAATCCCACCCTCTGACATAGGCAATAGGTGCAGTACTTTTCCAGAGCCTGAGAAGTAGATTCAGGTGGAGTTTTCAGCTTACAAGAATTACTTTTAAGTTTTACAAAGGAGATAAAACTTTAAACATGTTAGCATCACAATTGTATTCTGCACTGAAATATACATTGTAGAAAAGGCAATAGACATACACACTTGTGTTAACAGCACAAGCGTTTTTTAAGGTGAACTCTGAGAAAGCAGAAGCCTTTAGTGAAGTATAAGGAATAAAAGCTCACTTGATCTTAACCTTTAGTATGATTACACATTATGGACATTTAAAATTTTGAGCTTGGAACCATGATAGTGGGTGATATAGTAGAATGGTTTTCTTTGTTTTGCTTTAGAGTTAGATTAATAAATCAGAGTTCTATTGATAAAGACAGTCAATATAACTGTAGCATAGCAATAGGAGTAAATATTAAGCATTTTGCCTATTTAGAACACCTTAAATCAACCTTAGACCTTGCAGCCTATATAACTTGCATTTACCAAAAGTAAAACATTTTCTTAAACCCTCAAACAAAATTTTTCTTAGGCTTTTGAATTTACTTATTTACCATGAAATAAGTAAATTATTTCATGGTATGAACATTTATTGTCCTTTACCTAAGGGGATGGTAAAAGGTTACATCTGAGGCCTGTTTCTTGAGTCTGGTAACAAGGCATATTGTTTCTATGCCTGAAAATAGCAAATCTAGGACTCAGGCTTAAGGCCTGCTCTCCTGTATATCAAGAGAACTGAGAAGGCATATGAAGTCTCCCAAGAGAGAAGTTCGCAATATGTTTGTGGGGCTCAAATGTGAGCTCAAAACAGACCTGCAATGTGCTCCTGGGCTTAGTGATGGTGGTGGAAGTCACTGACTCTAGGAGCCATTTGTCCTTCGCCAGGTCAAGGAGCTGGAAGGCTGGAAGTGCCTGCAGTTATTGTGCTGGTTGAACCTCCATGGCTGGGCACAGAGGACAAGCTTGCATGGAAGCATTTTGACTTCTAAAAACCAGCTTGCCAGCAGGCAGTGTGTGGATTTTTGAAGCAGGTATGGGACCAATGTCCTCTTTGGTTGCATTTGAAATAGCTACCTAGCAGAGTTGACCTTAGGCTATACCCTGGCAGGACAGGGCATTGCAGACCTCTTGTTTTCTCTGCAGGAATACCAACAGCTTCAGAGCAGCAGCCAAGGTCTGGAGCATAGTTTTTGCTGTGGATGAGCCTATTGAGAAGGCTCCTTTCTCATTATTTTTTACCAACTCCTGTATGGTGACTCTAGGACTATCCTCAGCTGTTTAATAAAGTAAGTATTGAGACCATGTCTGCATCTGTAGGACTACAAATATGTTTTTGAACATGTTAAGGGACTTGATCATCTATGAGATGACTATTAACTTGCATTTCCTAACCATTAATTATTAGGACTCTAGGTTTTGTCCTGTTAAGGTGGAGCCTTAGAAGTCATAAATACAGTCCAATGATTGAGAGTATAACAGTTTTCTGTATGATTTAGTATATAAAAAGTTCATACCTTATAAAAATCTAAGGCTATACTATAGATTAATAATATTGCCATCTTTAGAAAACAAGACCAAGCATATTTTTACCTTTTGATAGTGATCAAGTTTTAACACAAATAAATGTCTCTAAATTAATAGATCTTTACTTGAGTATTGATAAAAACTTGTACATAGTAACCTCTGAGTTATGAGTTTTAAAACCAACAATAAAGTAGAACAGTATAAAGTACCTTTAAAATTATATTTGAATTTATTATAGCAAACCTATTAGCCAGAAAGCCTAGAGGTGAATCTGGATCATAGGCAGCTCATGGATAGGAGAAACAGAATTTATTAATTTAGGAGTTGATAAAGACATAGGCAGTTATATATACATTTTAAATTAGCTTAATTTGAAAAGACCTTTATAACTTTGAAATTTTTGCATTACATTAAAATTATTTTGAACCAGGGTTAAATCATACGTATTGTAAAATGTAACTTTAATTTTTTTATAAATTTATTAATTTTTATATCAATCACAGGTTAGGGACTTTGCATCCCAGGCATAGCCCCCTTCTTCATTCCCTCCCACCCTCTCCCTCCCTCCCTCATCTCCCTCCTCCCTGCCCCCTCCGAGTCCACCAATGGGGGAGGACCTCCTCCCTTTCCAACCAACCCCAGCTCATCCTGTCCCCTCAGGGCTGGCTGCAATGTCCTCCCCTGGGATCTAGCCAGTCTGTCACTCCTCGGCATGTATGGGGGAGGGTCAAAGAGTCAGCCATCAAGTTCATGACTGAAACAGTCCCTGTTTCCCTCACTAGTATCTTCAGTCCTACACCGAGCTATCATGGGCCCCATCTGAGCGGGGGTTCCAGGCCATATCCACACATGGTCCTTGATTGTAGAAACTGTCTCATACAAGACCACTGTGCCCTGCACAGTTTGGTCTTTGTGGAGCTCTTGTTCTCCCCAAGTCTCAACAACCTCCCCCATTTCTATCATCACTTCTCGCCCTCTGCCAAAGGCTTGATCGTGAGTCTTAATATCTGCTCTGATATATCACTACATTGACCCACCCCAGAGGTCCTCCTTGGCATGCTTCTGTCCCGTTGCTTGTTTTCTCCCCCACTCAAGTAACTTTAAATTTTTATTAAAATCCATACCAATTTAAAATGAGACTTGCTGCTGCCCTAGTCTAAAAGGAGATAAAAATAGAGAATTAATTATGATTAAAATTGTTCATACCACGTAGTCACCTTAAGGTTTACATTTTCATTTTAAGATTTTTTTGAGAAAAATTGAATATATAAAAAGAAACCAGAGAGCATATTTAGTGACAGAAACAGACAAGACTTTGAGAAAAGAGAAATAGGGAATTGTCTTTTTACTTCACAAATCACTCCTGGTTTTACTGGATATTACTGGATATTAGACATTTGAATAAGGCAAATATAGGTGCAGAAGCTAGAGGTTTCCTTAAGAGGAGAAAATATGAGGAAGCCATTCCTTCAAATGAGAAAGAGGAAATGGAAATAGACAACGTGGCTAGTGGTTCCTCAACCAAATAGCAGGGCAGGTCATGGGCTTAGCCAGACTAAGCCCGAGAACCTCTGTGGGACGTACCAGGACTTTATCAGCAGTAAGGCTGAGTTCTTGTAGAGGGAATCTCATCCTCAGGAAAGGATACGGGCAGATAGGCAGCTTTAGAGTGGAGGAAGGAAGGGTGCAGTGGACTTTTAGGGTCTACAAATGACTGCAGTTTTGCAACTTGGAAAACAGTGGAACAGAAACAAAGTAATAAAAGCAGCTGACAGTGGGGAAATCAGGTTATTTTTTTTAATAACGAAGATGGCTGCCAATCATGTGACTGCCCTTGATTGCCCTAAGTTAAGATTGTAGTGAAACCATGTGCTTGCCCTTAGTGGACATGGCAGTGAAGTTGTGGCTCCACCCTCCTTATCCCAAAATCAACATGGTGGCTAGCCATGTGCAGTGTGTGTCCATAGTAGTTTAGCGAGACCAGGTGCCTGATGATGGGGTGGCTGTCCTGGCCTTGTTTGAAACTTGTGCATGAAGGTAGCACAGCTGATCGGAAGTCTGTGCAACTCAAAACCCTTCTCTGCAAGGCAGCCTCTTTCAGCAGGCTTTCTGTGGGAGATTCAAAACTTCACCCATGGGGCCTGAGGCAGCAGCACAAACTCAAGCGGTGTGTGTTTGTGCAGGGTCCCCAGCAATGGCTTACCTAACAGCAATAGTTAAGAAGCAGACTGTATCTGTATACAAAGTGGAAGTTTCAGCTTCTGGTGTGAATGTTTTAGTTTCCCCAAGCTAATTCTGTTGCAGCATGAGTGTTTGCCTTGTCTCGGGTGCTCAGCACACATGGACACCAAGTCTGAGTAGCCTTGAGCAGAGGGATGGGTGTGCATGGTAAGTGCTGGGCAGTTGAGAGAAAGTGTAAATTTTAAGGTATATACAGTTGAGTGGTGGTTAGGGATAGGTTGAGCAGAAGGAAAATCGGTTGCAGGTACCACGGTAAGATTAAGGGGTTCCTGGTGTGACCAGACCAGGTGCTATCAAGAGAGCCCTTCCTGTCCCAAGGCACCAATGTTAGGAACAATGACATAATGATGGACACAACAGATTTTATATGAAAGAGGTTTATATGAAAGAGATGAAGAGGGAGAGAAGCAGAGAGCAACACAAGATAGGCTGAAGGGAGGGGGTGCCCGGACAGAGAAAGGGGAGAGAGCAGGAGAGTGAGAGAGTAAGAGGGCAAGAGGACAAGAGAATGTCAAAGTGGCGGGTTGATCCATTTAAGGAGCAACTTAACCATTCCTGCCAGGTGTGGCTACCTGGCAGGTGACACATTATGACATCATAGCTTGCTAGACAACCCAGAAGCAGGCTACCTAAATTCTAACAATACGCACTGACAATAAATTATCTTAATGATCCTACTTGCAGGAGGATGCCATACTTTAATTAATATCAGCATATGCCTGGACACCTTTTAAATGGCTTTGGAAAGATCTATAAAAGCCTCTGAAATCTGAACAAATAATGAAAAATACCTTGTGTAAACTTCAACAGAGATGATCAAACTTTAAGTTGCTAGTCATCCTTTCTCTGTATTTCTGTTTTGATTTAATTGAGCCCCCCCCCCCAACAAACCCAGAAGAACTGTGCAGCAGAAAACATTCTTTTTTGCCATGTGAACAAGGATGGTACAAGAATGCTTGTCTGCATTTTGTAGTTGGAGATAATAAGGAATTGGGATATAAGTGATGTGCTACACAGAAGGAAGGAAGCAGAAAAGTGAGGCTTACTAAAACCTGACAGAAGTTTAAAAGACTAATGAACCTAACAGAACTGTGATATTAGAACTCTTCTAGAGACACTCTTAACCAAAAGCAGTTGTCCAACGTACGTTTACTATCCTGTTTACTATCATAAAGGGCAAAGATTTAAACATTTAATCTTCATAGACTCAGGCACCAAGTGAAGGGCATGCAATTAATTTTTGATCTTACATAGCAGCTATTACTTTAGAAAGCCTGTTTCTTAGGGTTAAGTACTCCTTGTAGCAGAATCCTCAGGCTACTTGAAAAGCAGAAACTGGACAATGTGGACTTCTGTGGCACAAGGACAACAGAGTCTCCCCTTGAATAAAGAAGTAATGGAGAAGATGGCTGCCACGAGAGAACACTGTGTCTGAGGAGTAGGAGAGCAGAAACAACGCAGCAACCAGGAGACTGAACTCTGGGACCTAAAACGCCAGCATTGTGAGTGCCAGGTGAGCGGAACTCCTACGGTGAGAAAATCAAGTGGGAAAACCCTAGGGACACCCAGTTATTACCTGGAGAAATTTCCCGGTGACCA
>JAQQSO010007404.1:0-10649 GCA_028658305.1 Pachyuromys duprasi | reverse complement strand
GAGGGGGCAGGGAAGAAGGAGATGAGGGAGGGAGTGGGAGGGTGGGAGGGAATGGGGGAGGGGGCTATGCCTGGGATTCAAAGTACCCAACCTGTGATTGAGATAAAAATAAATAAATTTAAAAAAAAAAACTGCATGGTACTGGCATAGAAACAGACTGTTGAGACAATAGAATCAAATCAACTTCCTTGAAATAAACCCACACACCGACAGAAACTTAATTTTTAACAAAGAAGCCAAAATCATACAATGGAAGAAAAGAAAGCCTCTTCAACAAATGGTGCTAGTCTAACTGGATGTCAACATGTAGAGAAAAGAAAATAGACCCATATTTATCACCAAAATAAAAGTCCACAAAAGTAAAGTCCTAGTGGATCAAAGACCTCAACTTAAAACCAGACACACTATATCTGTTAGAAGAAAAAGTGGGGAAGAGCCTTGACCTCATTGAGACAGGAGACAACTTCTTTTTATTTCTTATATGACCCAGGACCCAAAAGTAGAGAGGGGTACTGCACACTTTTAGACTTGGTAACCTCACTTCATTTAATGAAATCAAGACACCCTCTACCCCCACCCCCGCCTATGTGGCCATGGGTAGAACAGAGTGAATTGCAGCTCACAGGTTTGCTTCAACTTGAATAAGGAAGAGCTTCAGATTTTGGTCCAAGTGAAACTGCTTGTTTGTGCCCTTGTTTGTATGTATGTACATAGGTATTCCCCCATCCCAGGAACTCAGTTAAGAGTCTCTAGTGTTCAACACCTGCCTTGTTTTCCTTTCATTATTTTGAACTTTCTTGTTACAGGACTGCCTCCTTGAAAATGTGTATTCAGCAATATGTCATTTTCTTTGAAAATGGATTCAACCATTCCATAAAGATTGGCTGACCTCTATCGACAAGACCAGTATACTTCTATCACAAAGTGAAAATTGCTTTGTTTTTAGTTGTTCTTGTCTTTCAGTTTTATGATTCAAGTTGCTTTCTTAAGCTGTCATTTGATTTTTTTTAAATGTTAGCTATTTATCTTGCTACATAAATCAATTTTTCTACTCTTCTCCTCATCAATATTGCTGCTTTTCAATTCTTCCCATGTATTTCAGTTAAATGGTTAAAGCAATGTGTCCACAGGTAGAGATGTATCAGATGTCTCCTGCTGAGGCAAAGAAGATAAACACAAGTAATGGATGAATAATAGGCCAACACTGAGGTCAATATTTACCTCATGCTGCAATACATCTTAATACTAGCAAAGCTACCAAAACTTACCTGTCAATAATCTGCATAAGGATTCTAGAATAGTTCCCTTATAATGATTCATAAATACAAGGGAAAAAAACTGCAATAATTCTATTCTATAATTATAGTACCAAAGAGAAAGTATTTTTTACATTATTCTGTAAGGTAAAGAGTTTACTGATTTCCCAGCTTTAATACACATGAGAATCATCTGGGGTAAGTTTAGGGAAATATGAATTCTTGAAGTCCATTCACAGAAATTCTGGTACAGTCTAGTTAAAATTTTTTTAATATATTTTTTATTTTTATATAAATCACAGGTTATGTACTTTGTATCCCAGACATAGCCCCCTCCCTCATTCCCTCCCAATCCCACTCTCCCTCCCTCATCTCCTCCCTGCCACCTTCCAAGTCCACTGATAGGGGAGGACCTCCTCCTCTTCCATCTGACCCTAGCTTATCAGGTCTCTTCAGGCTCCCATGTCCTCCTCTGTGGCCTAGCAAGGCTGCTCCTCCCTCAGGTAGGATGGGGAGGTCAAAGAGCCAGCCATTGAGTTCATGTCAGAAATAGTCCCTGTTCCCCTTACTAGGGTACCCACTTGGATACTGAGCTACCATGGGCTACATCTGAGCTGGGGTTCTAGTTTATCTCCATGCATAGTCCTTAGTTGGAGAAACAGTCTCCTGTGCCCTGATATATTTGGTCCTTGTAGAGTTCCTATCCTCTCCAGGTTATACTAACTTCCCCTTATTTCATATGATTCCCTGTACTCTGTCCAGGGTTTAGTTATGAATCTCAGCATCTGCTTTGATAGGTAGAGTCCTTCAGAGGCCCTCTGTAGTAGGCTCCTGTCTTGTTACTTGTTTTCTCCTACTTCCAATGTCCATTCCATTTGTTTTTCTAAGTGAGGATTGATCATCTTACCCCAGGTTCTCTTTCTTGTTTATCTTCTTTACGTGTACAGATTTTAGTACGTTTATCCTGTCTTATAAGTCTAGTACCCACTTATAAGTGAGTATATACTGTGTGTGTCTTTCTGCTCCTGGGATACCTCACTCAGGATGATCTTTTCTAGATCCCACCATAGTTGAATCTTATTCAGACAAATTGAACATTCTACTTTGAGAAAAATCTTAATCATGATTAGGGAGTAATTACCTAAGTAACCAATCAAACAATTTTAATATACTTAAGAACAGCTGTGTTCTCTATATGCAGAGACCTAGAATTGGATTTTCTTCCCTCTTGCTATTTCCCTGTGCAATAAGATAGTTAAGTTTGGTCAGTTATATTTGATATTGTATATAGTAAGAATATGGCTTAATGGCATACTTTTCCAGTGAAAATTGCTAAATGAAAACAAACAAAACAAAATGTTTTAAAAACTCAATTGCTCACACCAAGAGACTCAGCATTCTAAATACAAATGGAAAGTAAACAAAATCATCACACTATCTTACAGACTTAATATAGTACTTAAAAAATAGCAAAGTACTGACAATCTTATGGGGAAAGACTGGGGTCAAAATATTTTACATATAAATATTTACATAATGTTTAACTAAAATTATTAAACATATTGAGATTAACAAATACATATATAATATTGTGATTTGTAATTTTCTTTCTGTTGCTGTTGCTGTTACTCTGCCCAAATTCAATTTGGAGAAGAAGTGTTTATTTCATCTTACGTGTCTAAGTCAGATCCATCATTGAGGGAAGTCAAGGCAAGAATTCAATATAGGAAAGCAGAGGCAAGAAACATGAAGAAACATTGCTTGCTGGTTTATCCTCTAGCTTGCTCATTGGCTCATATTCAGCTAACTTTCTTACACAGCCCAAGCCCATCAGTCTAGTGATTGCACCACCCAAAATGAGCTGGGACCTTCTTCATCAATCATTAATGCAGATAGTATCTAACAGATGTCACCACAGGCTAACATGATTTTGGCAATTTCTCACCCAAAGTTCAGTTAGATAACTCAAGGCTGGATCAGGTTGATATTTGAAACCAACTAGGACATGAGAGTATCCTTACCAGTAGAATGTTTAAATTTCAAGGTACCAATTACTTATTTTTCATATTTATTCTAGACTGTCCAAATATATGATTATAATGAACAATATATAGTGCAAAATATACTGAAACAAATTTAGTTTGTACGATTTTCTTCTTGTAAACCCAGGGAATCATAAGATATTATATCTTCCTTTGTTCTGGGAACATTGTTTCTCTTGGCTTCCTTTGTATATTTGGACTGCCTGACTTTCTGTCTCTGTTTCTCTATGATGGCAATTAATTTTCATGTGATTATAAAATTGTAAGCATAGAGAAAAACTTTACTTTTTTTAGCAGCGACATAACCAAACTACAAGTTTTAGTTAATAATTTCTAGGTACAATTATAAATTTGTTAAGTCTACTTAACGTCAAATGCCACTGGAATAAATATATTACTAATTGTACTTCTCTATTTCAATGTAGGCATTCCTTATTTATATCAGACATTTTCTAGACCTCATATAAATCTACCACCGCCAAAAGTGTAGTTACATACCTTAAGTTATGTTGGACTCTTCTGCTATTGCTTGTTATTAACTATTTGTGTTAAAATTTTTTGTGGTCTCCCCTATATTTATAAGCCTGTTAATATCCTCCAAATATTTCCTTCAATTAACAGTCCTTCTATATATCAAGTTTTATGTGCAAATGAGTTATCTGGATCCTTGAGAAAATGCATATTCTTAGTTGGAGATGATGGTACATACCTGTAAGCCCAGCACTCAAAAGGTTCAGTCAGGAGATCATTCATTGGGCTAAACCTTGAGAATTTGTGTGAAGAAGAGGAAGAAGAAGAAGAAGAAGAAGAAGAAAAGGATTTTTATTTAATGTGTCTACAGTAGTGATAGAGTTGCTACATTTCAAAGAAGCCTCTGTGCACATGCCCAGTGCCTCTTGCTTGTCTATTAACTGAAAGGTCGGCACTGTACATTTGAAGCTCACTAAATGTTGCATTCTATTATTGATGACATTTCCAGATAGATACCCTTTATATTCATCTGCTTGTATTTTATGAGAGTGGAGCTGTCCTTCACAGAATCTCATTGGTAATGATGAAAACATTCTCGACATCAGCCATGTAGTTATTAAAATACCCTCTTTAATGTCTAAAATTCAATCCCAGGAAAGCATCCTGCAATCATGTTTTGAGTTAGATAGGGGTCAGCATGGGACATGGAATGAATCGCTGTTTACTGTCATATCTTTCAGAGGCTATCCTGGATGCTGTTTGTTGTTGTTTTGTGACTTACTTCACAAACCTCAACAAGCATAGAAAATACTTAATATACCATAAGAGAGAAGGGCAGGAAAACAATTCAGTGACAGATCCCAGCTTTTCCATATGAGTGTTTCTGATGACATTCTAACAGAAGTTCCCCTCTAAATTACAAATGTCTGTTTTTCTAAATGGTTCAAATAATAATTAAGACTTTTCTAAAGCCCAGAATAAATTAATTTTTTAATGTTGTTACATATATGTATATATGTATACATAAATTGTATATTAAGTATATATATATGTGTGTGTGTCTATTGAATGTATAAGTCCACTATTTGCATTGTTCTTAGTCCTTGCTCCTTTATTGTTTGTCATCCTTTACTTGTTTTTCTAGCAGTACTTATGAACATCAAGTGTATTAACATTTGTATTGAATATACACCTGTGGATAAATTTTCAATTCTCTTTTGCATTTCTAAGTGAATTATTATATGGAAAGAAATTTACAATACCACTAATCTACTTGCTCTTTCAATGTTATTGTCATTCCTAAAGTTTATGTTTAAAAAATGGTCCTGGTCCTATGGCCTAGTGTATGCCAACAGAAAGAGCTTGTTAGTATTTCTATGAAAATTGGAATGTAAGAGTTAGTGATTGTGAATCAAAACTTTTAATGCCTCAACTCAACTATCGACCAACTTAAAAACAACCATAATTTTTGACAGGCCTAGGGTTTTGATGTGCAGTCACTGAGGAGGTTCTGGGATGATGAGTAAATTATGGAGAAGACACCAGAGGAACATGAGAACTACTTGTAGAGGCTGGAAATCATGACGTAATTATTTCCTTTTTTCCTGCCAAAATTCTGCCAATATGTTTAACTTGATTTAAAAAGAATATGACAAAAATAGAAAATGTTCTAATTATAGCTATTAATTACTGAGAACTAAATATAAAGAGATTTTCTAATTAAAATGTCATAGTATACTAAATATAAGACTTGAACTATGAGTCAACATATAGGGTACCTATATATATATTTTTTTTCTTTTATAAAAAGGAAAAGAGATTTCTTACCCACATAAGCTGACCACGGTTTCCCCTTGCTGCTATCTTCCCAGTTCCTCCCCACCTCCCCACTGATCTGTACCCTCTCCTTGTTGGGATAATCATTCTGTGCCCTGTATAAAGGTCATCTTTGTGTTATTCAAATGAGCACAAACCAGAGTTTGGTATTGTTATTTTTAATGGATTATCATCTTCCTTAGCCTTTTGGAAACATACACCTCTCTCACTTTTTTATTGGTTTAATAAAGATCTGATGACCAGTATCTAGGCAGGAGAGAGCATAGTCAGAACATGAGACAGAGATAGGAACTCTGGGAAAGAACTGACCAGTCAGAAGTTGGATATCCTGGAACGAAGGAGAGGTAATAGGCACACATGGACTAGTATAGAATGGATTAATTAAGTTATAGGAGCTAGTTGGGAACATGTTGAAGCTATAATAAATAATGAAAGGTCTCTGTGTCATTTGGGGGCTGACATTAGACAGTTCAATGTTATCTCCTTTTCTGTCTCTCATTAAAAAAAACAGACTTCTAAGATATAATATTAAAATTCAACAAAATAAAATATAATAAGATAAAACCAAAACTATCATATCAATATTGGACAGGATAGGCCAAGAGAAGGGAAAGAACCCAGGAGAAGGTGCAAAGAAATCAGACACTCACTGGTTTGCACACTCAGGAATCTCATAAAAAACTAAACTGGAAGCCATAATATACATGCACAGGCTCTGGCGTAGACCTGTCCAGGCCCTGAATAAGCTGCTGTAGGCTTTGTGAGATAATGTGAGTTCTAGTCACTGATTTATAAGTGATTGTTTTCCTGGGGTTTCCTCCAAACCTCAAGCACTTACACATGTTCAGTCTCTTCTGGAGGGCTCCCTTATCCCTGAGGGGAGGAATTTGATGGAAACATCTCATTTAGGGCTGAGTGTTCTATGGCCTTTCTCACTTTCTTACTCTCTCTAATGTCTAGATTCAGGTCTCCATGTTTGTTCCCATTTTTTTTTTTTTTTGCAGGAAGAAGCTTCTCTGAGGATAGCTAAACAAGGCACTGACCTGTCTATGACTAAAGCAGAGTATTGTTTGGAATCATTTTATCACTATTATCATTAATTTTTTTAGACCAGTAGTATTTGCTTTTACCTTAGGCACCTGGGCTATCTAGTTTCTTGTCATTGATTAACCAAGTAGTGGTGGACATAGGTTCCATCTTGTAAAATAGACTTTAAGTCAAAACAGTTATTGGTTGGTTACTCCCACAAGGTTTTATGCTAACATTGCCCTAGCATGTCTTTCAGTCAAGATACCCTATAAGATCAAAGGTTTTATGGATGGCTTAGTGTTTAAGTTTCTCTTTTGGAAGCATGCATCGTACCTACCTGTACCAGGGATGCTAGAACATCAGAGTGAAGGCTCTATGTAGGTGCCAGCCTAACTTCTCCATGTTCAATGAGCTGTGTAGATGTCTTCAGCAATGGACCTCAGTGCTAGTTTGTTGAGAATAACGTATTGTTTAGACAACAGTCTGGGTTGTTTGGGGCTTCACCTGGAACCCCTTTAGCCAATAACCCATTTAGATGTAACCCAAACCTACTACTGGAAGCTTAATTTAGTGGCAAGAATTAGAAGTTGGGACTCTGTCTCCCCCACTACTTGGTGATTTCATTTAGATGGTTTTCATATATCTATACATTTTAGGAGGTTTCTACTTCATTTGTCTTCTGTATTACCCTTCAAATACCCCTTAATTTTGGCCGACTCTCAGGTATTCTCTTCCTCAACTCCCCCTTTTTCCCCCTTCCCCTCCACATTTATTCTCCCCAATTCAAGCTCTCACCCAATTCCATTCATAAGAAATCTATTTCCTCTAATTCCTGTACTGTCTATGGTTCTCTTGATTATAGATTAATTATAATTGTTTTAACAGCTAATATCCACATATAAGCAAAAACACACTGTATTTGTTTTTTTCTGGGTCTGGGATACCTCTCTCAGAATATTTTTTTCTAGTTCCACCTACTTGCCTGAAATTGTCATAGTGTAATCTATTTTAATAGCTGAATAATGCTCCACTGTGCAAATGTACAACATTTTCCTTATCCATTCTTCAGTTGCAGGAAAAGTATGTTGTTTACAATTTCTGGGTATTACAAATACAGCAGCAATAAGCAATGCTGACCAAATGTCTTTTGGGTAGTGTGAAGTATCTTTTGGTATTTCTTTACAACAGCCTACATTGTTAAGTCATGAGTAAGATCCTCAGTGAAGAGAGACAGAATTAAATAGCAACATATATGTGTGTCAGATGCTTCTTCTAACTCTAAATCTAGCAAAGTGAAGCATGGAATTGTTTTGAGTGATGAAACACATTTGGAAAGTCCTATATGCTATGTAAGCCATGGCATGAGATCTGAAAGTAATAAACGTAATAAATGCATTGTGGGTTGGCCTGTTATACATTGAGTTCATCTTTAGGTGGTTGGTAAAAACCAGCAAATATGATAGAAAAAATATTTGTTCTTCTTAAAACCATATTAATGGTTGATCCAAGATGGCTGCCACGAGAGGACACTGTGTCTGAGGAGTAGGACAGCAGAAACAACGCAGCAACCAGGAGACTGAACTCTGGGACCTAAAATGCCAGCATTTGTGATTGCCAGTTGAGCAGAACTCCTACAGTGAAAAAATCAAGTGGGAAAACCCTAGGGACACCCAGTTATTCCCCGGAAAAATCTCCAGGTGACCAGCGGTGCACAGCTCTGATCTGAACTAGCAGCCGCACTTGGGCGCCCGAAGCTGCCATAATAAACTGGATCACAGAGTCTCCCAGGCAATCGGAGGAGGAACCTGATACCATTTTCACTGTGTGAGTCCACGGGCAAGTCTGGGAAGGGCCCGGGTTCTGCTTCAACCCACAGGTGTATGGCAGATGCCACCAATCACTGGAACCACCTCAGACTGAGAGGATCAGGGGACAATTTTGACCAGACTGCACACTGCTGACACACACTGCACGTTTCTGCCAGCAAAAACCTCAGTCCCTGTGTGTGTCCATGGGCCAGACAGAGAAGGCCTCGGGCACCATTTCAGACAGGCCAGCATACAGCTGGTGCACACCACTCAGTAATGCCTGCAACCAACCCAAACCCACTGTGTGTGCCCCAAATATCATCTCAGACCGTGGTGCACAGCCCCTGGCACAGAAGGGGGCGCCAAATCTCCAGACCAGGGGAGAGCCCTTAGCAGCAAGCCCAGGGCGGAGCACACAGCACCCAGCTGACATTTCAAACCAGGACACTCAGACTATAGCACAGAGTGAGGAATAAAGCCACTAGACCAGAGGGATGAACAGCCTACAGTGCTCACAGCTTCTAGCACAGAGCACGAAGCCTGGCACACAGAGCCCACAACAGAGTTAACCTGAGACAACAACAAACAATAACAAACCACTGGAAATCCCTGATCTTCTTTAAGATACTCCTGACACAAGAGATTGACAGTTTCAGACTGAGGTACAGCCTTAAAGCACAAACAGCTCCCTGATTATATATAAACAAATGCCCAGAAATCGGGGAAAGAACTCACCCAACAAAAATCAGGACACCATGGCCCCAACAGAAACACCCAAAAACAGTGGAGATTTTAATTCAGTGGAGACACAGGAATATTATCTTAAAGCATTGATTATGCAGATATTGGAGGAACAAGAAGAAAGACAAAAAGAAGAAATGAACACGGCCCTCAAAGAAATTCAGAAGAATTTAACTGCCCACATAGAGGAACAATCAAAGATAAACAGAGAGGAAACAACCAAAATAGGAAACACAGTCAATCGGTTGAAGGAAACGGTACAAAGCATGAAAACAGAATTAGAATCTATAAAGAAGACACAAAGGGAGAAGAACCTGGAACTGGAGAACTTAGAGAAAAGATCAGGAACCACAAAGGTAAGCATCACCAATAGAATACAAGAGATGGAAGAGAGAATCTCGGGAGCGGAGGATACGCTGGCTGAAATGGATTCCTCACTCAAGGAAAATAAAACATCAGAAAAATCCCAAGCATAAAACATCAAGAAATTAAGGATGCCATCAAAAGACGAAACCTAAGAACAATTGGAATAAATGAAAAAGAAGACGCCAGGCTCCAAGGACCGGAAAGTATTTTTAAGAAGATCATAGAAGAAAAATTTCCCAACATAAAAAAAGAAATGTCCATAAACATACAAGAAGCCTACAGAACACCAAATAGACTAGACCAGAAAAGAAATACCTCTTGTCACATCATAGTCAAAACACTAAACCTACAAAACAAAGAAAAAATATTAAAGGCAGCAAGGGAAAAGGGGCAAGTAACATATGAAGGTAGACTGATTAGAATCACACCAGACTTCTCATCAGAAACTGTGAAAGCCAGAAGGACTTGGGCAGAAGTCATGCAGTCTTTAAGGGAACACAGATGCCAACCGAAACTACTATACCCAGCGAAGCTTTCAATCAACATAGATGGAGAAAACAAAATTTTCCATGACAAAACAAAATTCATGCAATACCTACACAGCAACCAAGCCCTACAGAAGGTACTAGAAGGAATACTTCAGTCGAACGGAAACAAATACACCAAAGAAAATATAGGATACAGATAATCTCCCGATGACGACGACAACAACAAAAAAGCAAGGAATCACAGTAAGACCACCAACTCCACAATGAAAGGAACTATTTGTCATTGGTCACTATTATCTATCAACATCAATGGACTCAACTCTCCAATAAAAAGACACAGACTAACAGAATGGCTGTGTAAAAACAGGATCCTACATTCTGCTGCATCCAAGAAACACACCTATGCAACAAATATAAACACTACCTCAGAGTAAAAGGCTGGAAAACCATTTTCCAAGCAAATGGACCCAGAAAACAAGCTGGGGTAGCAATCCTAGTATCTAATAAAATAGACTTTCAACCAAAGTTAATCAAGAAAGATGAGGAGGGGCACTTCCTTCTCATCAAAGGAAAATTCCAACAGGAGGACATCACAATTTTGAACATTTATGC
>JAQQSO010007403.1:0-10649 GCA_028658305.1 Pachyuromys duprasi | reverse complement strand
GGCGGGAAATAATAATAAAAATAGGGGAAGTTAGTAAGACTTGGGGAGAACAAGAGCTCCACAAAGACCAAACTGAGTGGGGCATAGGGGTCTTATATGAGACAGTTACTCCAACCAAGGACCATGTATGGATATGGCCTGGAACCATCGCTCAGATGGGGCCCATGATAGCTCGGTGTGGGACTGAAGACCCTAGTAAGGGAAACGGACTGTTTCAGTCATGAACTTGATGGCTGACTCTTTGACCCTCCCCCATACATGCCAGGGAGTAACAGCCTGGCTAGATCCCAGGGGAGGACATTGCAGCCAGCCCTGAGGAGACAAGATGAGCTGGTGTTGGATGGAAAGGGAGGAGGTCCTCCCCCATTGGTGGACTTGGAGGGGGCGGCGAGGAGATGAGGGAGGGATGGGGAAGGTGGGAGGGAATGAGAGAGGGGGCTATGCCTGGGATGCAAAGTACCTAACCTGTGATTGATATAAAATAAATAAATTTAAAAAAATAAAAAAAGATATTTGCTCTAGATGTTGTTAAGGTTAATGACCTTGAGGAGGAAGATTACCCTGTAGTAACAATATTTAATCTCTAGGCTTCCCAGGGCATGTCTTTAAACCCGGAACTCAAAGGGAAGATGAAGGAGGATCTTTATCACTTTGCGGTCCAGCTGGCCTACATAAGGTCAGCCAGGGCTACATAATGAGACATCATCTCAACAAAGAAAGAAAAAGAAAGGAAGAAAGAAAGGAGGGAAGGAAGAAAAATGGAAGGAAGGAAAAAAGGAAGGAAGTGAGGAAGAAAGAAAGGAAGGAAACAAGAAAGGAAGGAAGAAAAAGGAAAGAAAATGAGAAGAAATAAAGGGGGAGAGAAATGGCCATTTTTTAAATGTCATGCTCTATTTATAAAATGGTTCTTTAGTAAAAGAGAATGCACTTAGCTTTGCCAGGGAAATAAGACCTCTAAGAATGAGTAGGGAAATGAAAAGACTTCATAGTATGGGGAAATGTAGCCATGAACCATGGAATCTGTGTCATTGGCACATTCACATGAAGGTTCTCTAGTAAACACCATGGGAATGCTTTCATTTTAACATATAGAGATGAAGATTGGACCTCTGATCCACAAACATATCTGCTAATTTTATACTTTTCATCTATGAACTTAAAATAGTTTGAAATCATTATATATAAATTAGTATAGTTATTTGTGAATTTTCTCATAATACCCCATATTTGCATCTGCTTTGTAATACGTTTTTGATTTTTAATATAAAATATATTGAGATCTTTGATCCACTTAGACTTTAATTTTGTGGAGGGTGATAGAAATGGGTCTACTTGCATTTTTCTACATGTGGACATCCAGTTAGACCAGCACCATTTGTTGAAGATGCTATTTTATTTCAATTGTATGGTTTTGGTATTTTTGTCAAAAATCAGGTGTTCATAGGTGTGTTGTTTATTTCTGGGTCTTCTATTCGATTCCAGGCCTCAGAGGAGTACAATGCAGCCAGTCCTGATAAGACCTGAAAGGATAGGGTCAGATAGAAGGTGAGGAGGTCCTCCCCTATTACTGGACTAGGGGAGGGGCATAGGAGGAGATGAGGGAGGGATGGTGGAATTGGGAATTGATGAGGGAGAGGTCCATAGCTGGGATACAAAGTGAATAAATTGTAATAAATACTAAATAAAATATTTTTAAAAGAAAAACTTGTACAACCACTTTGGAAATCAATCTGGTGCTTTCTCAGAAAATTAGGAATAGTGCTACCTCAAGACCCAGCTATACTACTCCTAGGCATATATGCAAAGTATGCTCAACTGTGCAGTAAGGACATTTGCTCAATGATGTTCATAGCAGCTCTATTCATAATAGTCAGAAGATGGAATTAATCTAGCTGTCCCTCACTGGAGGAATAGATACAGAAATTGTGGTACATTTACACAATGGAATACTACGCAAAATTAAATACAAGAAAATCATGAAATTTGCAGAGAAATGGTGGGAACTAGAATAGACCATCCTGAGTGAGGTATCCCAGAAGCTGAAAGACACACACAGTATATACTTACTTATAAGTGGATACTAAACCTATAAGACACAATAAACACATTTAAATCTGTACACCTAAAGAAGCTAAACAAAAAGGAGTACCTGGGGTAAAATGATTAATCCTCACTTAGAAAGACAAATGGGATGGACATTGGAAGAAGGAGAAAACAAGAAATAGGACAGGAGCCTACCATAGAAGGCCTCTGAAAGACTCTATCTAGCAGTGTATCAAAGCAGATACTCAGACTCATAATCAAACTTTGGGCAGAGTACAGGGAGTCATATGAAAGAAGGGAGAGTTAATAAAATGTTTTTAATTAAATTTTTATTTTTATATTAATTACAGTTTATTCACTTTATATCCCAGATGTAGCCCTCTCCCTCCTTCCCTCCCAATCCCACCCTCTTTCCCTCATCTCCTGCCATTTCCCTCTTCAAGTCCACTGATAGGGAAGGTCTTCCTCTCCTTCCATCTGACTCTAGCCACTGAGTTCATGTCGGAGACAGTCCCTGTTCCCCTTACTAGGAAACCATCTTGGATACTGAGCTGCCATAGGCTACATCTGAGCAGGGGTTCTAAGTTACATCCATGAATGGTCCTTGGTCTGTAGGCTGTCGTTTTGTTCTGACAACAGTCTGCTTTGCTTTACAGAAGCTTTTAAGTTTTATGAGGTCCCATTTATTGTTGATGGTTGATTTTAGATCCTGTGCTGTTTGATTTCTGTTCAGGAAGTAATCTCCTGTGCCAATGAGTTCTAGGCTCTTCCCCACTTTATCTTTTAATCGGTTTAGTGTGTCAGGTTTTATGTTGAGGTCTTTGATCCACTTGTACTTTAGTTTTGTGCAGGGCGATAAATATGGATCTATTTGCATTTTCTACATATAAACCTGTGAAAGAAGCGGGAGATATTGGGACCTGGAGAGGACAGGAGCTCCACACGTAGAGCAACAAAACCAAAACATCTGAGTCCAAGGGTCTTTTCTGAGACTGATACTCCAACAAAGAACCATTCATGTATATAGCGTAGAACCTCTGCACAGACATAGCCCATAGCAGTTCAGTATCTGAGCGGGTGCACTAGTAAGGGGAACAGGGACTTTCTCTGACATGAATTCAGTGGCTGGCTCTTTGATCACCTCCCCCTGAGGGGGAAGCACCCTTTCCATGCCTCAGAGAAGTACAATGCAGCCAGGCCTGATGAGATCTGAAAGGCTAGGGTCAGATACAAGGGGAGGTCTTCCCCTATTACTGGAGTAGGGGAAGGGCATAGGAGGAGAAGAGAGAGGGAGGATGGAATTGGGAAATGACGAGGGAGGGGTCCATAGCTGGTAAACAAAATGAATAAATTGCAATAAACACCAAATAAAAAAATTAAAGAAAAACTTGTGCAACCACTTTGCTTTCTCTGAAAATTAGGAATAGTGCTACCTCAATACCCAACTATACCACTCCTCTAAGAATTTATCCAATATATGTTCATGTATAAAACAAGGACATTTGCTCCACCATGTTTGTAGAAGCTTTATTTGTAATAGCCAGAAGCTGGGAGCAACCCAGATATCCCTCAAGTGAGGAATAGATACAGAATTTTTTGTGGTACATTTACACAATGGACCACTACTCAGCTATTAAAAACAAGGGAATCATGAAATTTGCAGGCAAATGAATGGAACTAGGCAATATCATCTTGAGTGAGTAACCCAAGACCAGAAAAACATGCATGGTATATATTCACTTAGAAGTGATACAGGATAACCATATTAAAATCCATAGACTTAAAGAAGGTACATAACAAAGATGACCCCAGGCATGATCCTTAATTCTCATTTAGAAGGGCAAATAGAAACTGAAGAGAGGAAACAGATGGAATCCTACCATGAATTTCCTCTGAAAGACTGCACCCAGCAGGGGATACAAGCGAATGCTGAGATTCATAGCCAAACTTTGAATAGAGGCAGGGAGTCACATAGAAGAGTGGGTGGAGGGACTGATGGAATGACCTGGAGGGGACAAGAGATTCACAAGGAGAGCAACAAAGCCAACCATTCTGGGCCCAGTGGTGCCTGCAGAGACTGATACACCAACCAAGGACCATGCATGGAGAGTATCTAGACCCCTTGTACAGATGTACCCTATTGTCTGCTCCATCAATTGTGAGTACCCTAGAAAGTAGAGCAAATATTGTCTCTGACATGTACTGTGTATCCACCATGGCCTTGTGGCCTTCTCAGAACAAGAGGAAGAGAAATCAGGCAACCTGATGAGTCTTGATAGGCAAGGGTCAGATATTAGGGGAGGAAGGCTCCTCTTTCTGTGGTCTAGTGTAGGAACGGGGGAAGAGAGAGGTAGGTTAGCAATGGGAGGAGACCAGGGAGGAAGCTACAATAGGGATATAAAGTGAATAAATTATAAAAAATAATAAAATTTAAAAATAATAAAGTACATCACAAAAATTCATCCAGCCTAGTACCCTTTTCATTATTTCTTCAATGTGAGTTAAATCGTATCAACTTATATGAACATAATCACCCTATTAATTAAATTAGATGATTCATCATGAAAGGATCAATGCTTCAAATGCCAGTCTAGAACCAGGAAAACTCAAAGCTCTGAGCTCTAGTGTGGAAGACAGTAGTCAATTGCAAATAGATATAAAAATATAAAATTTAATATAGCAAAATCAAATAAAATTTAAAAATCAATTCTATAGTTTCAATACATGAACATCAAGTATTTTATAGAAAATTATGCCCATCAGCATTGAAGCTTTCACATCAAATGTTTGCTAAAAAATAAGAATTTTACTTTAAACTTAACTAAATATTATAAAATGCTTTTCCACTTTCTGCACAGAGAAGTCCCTTAGTAACATATTTTCTACCAAATATGAAAGCCAACAGCCATGTCTTTGGTCAGTCAAGGACAAAGATAATAATTAAGCTAATTAAAATTAACATCTAACAAAATCTACCTAATTTATGCCATAAATTATAACTTCTGTATAACATTTGACTTAACAATTATAAATGACTGTTCCCAGGCAATTCTGAATAAATTCCTGTCTTCAAAATAGTAAGTTGTGACTTCCTCATTCCTTTGAACAACAGAGACTATATGTATAGTAAATTATATGACACTATCAAATAAATAGATCCATGAACACATACTTCTTAAAACTGCTATAACGGAGAATTAATCTAAATGTGTATCTTATATAAAAAATAAGTGTAATCCTCACCTCTTAACAAAAAAAATTCTTAAAAAAGGAAGGGAACTATGTTGTTTAGCTTCTTTAGGACTACGGAGTTTAGTATGTTTTTCTTAATATTAATTTTAGAGTGTTTTTCCTATATTATATAGCTAATATCCACTTATAAGTGGTTAGATACCATGTGTGTCTTTCTGCTTCAGGGTTACCTCACTCAGGATGATCTTTTCTAGTTCCATTCATCTGCCAACAAATTTCATGATTTCTTTGCTTTTAATTGTTGAGTAGTATTCCATTGTGTAAACATATCATAATTTCTGTATCCATTCTTCAGGTGAGGGACATCTAGGTTGTTTCCAGTTGTTTCTAGGTTGTTTCTGTATATTACAAAAAAAGCTGCTTTGAACATAGTTGAGCAAATATCCTTGTTTTATGATTGAGCATACCCTGCTTGTATTTAGATGAAGGCCTTTCTGAACCACACCACAGAAAGGAGTCTCTGAGTTTCTTACTGTGCAATCAGAAGAAAAAGACACCAAATGGATCATACCTCTTCCCTAGCAATAAAGTCTACTACAGCAGAATGTATGTGAATTAGCAAGGGGGCATTGTTAAATGTGATGGTCATTGGTTTGGGGTTTATTGAAATACATTCTTCAAAGGTACCACCACGTCAAATGAAATACTTACCATAGGGTGAAATAAAGTCCAATACTCATAGTTTCTCTATCATGTATAAGTTAAAATAAATGTATATTTGGGAAAAAAGAACAAATCTGCTTCAACAGGGTTAATTATATTCAAAGTGTATTATAAAGCTCACTTTAATTTCAAGATATCTTTCTAGAATAGCTGAACTCATTAAACTTTCTTGACAGTAATATAATGATTTTACAGCTACATTTTTATTTATAATGTGCTACAAGGTAATACTATTTGTTACTTCAGTACAGACGTTCACTGTGACCTGTAAATATTTCTGAATAGATGTCATTGAAACATCCTCAAAGTAAGTTCATCTTGTGTTTTTGGTGACATGTTAAAGCTTCGAATATGATCAAAGAGACTACAAAACTGTTTCAAAAATATACATTAAACTCAAAAAAGAATACCAGATTAGGAGGCATAATCTAAAATTAGGAGTCCAGTATAATAAATATTAGCTGACAGAAAACATGAAGTCTCTAAAATAAAATTAAAAAAGACTGTATAAAGAGTACATTGAGAAATTTACAGTACATATGCTAATAAAGTTATTGCCATTTAAAATAATGAGTCATTACTTTATCATCTGCAACATTTCATGTAATTAAACTAAGTTATGGAAACAGATTATATTGAGAGGCAGAGTCAAACTATCTGCAATATTTAGTATAATGGGCTTTGCAAATCTCTTCTCAGGACTGTTTTTAAGTATCAGTGACATTTTTGCTTCGTGTATAAATTATTTGATCTCTCTCTGTCTCATAAATACTATCAATATTTCCAGAAATGTCTTGGGCTGGTACTAGTTGATTGAAATGCTGGCCTTTCATAATGTAAGAAATGTAAAGACACCTCACAGATGCATTTAAAAGCAAATGAATTATTTGTTGGAAAGTATGCCTGTTTGATTACAAGTTTAAAATCACGTAGCATGTTATTTACTGCAGGTACATAGAGTAATTTAATCCTAAAATGCTCCAAGTCTGTGTATAATGTTTTTGCTTCCCAAGTGCAGTATACTTCACTCTTCAGTTTCTGGTTTGCCATTTGAGAAAAGGCATAATATCATATTAATTGCAATCAGAGTCATACACGGAAGCTACATGTATTACTATTCTGTTATTCCTAATGTCACATAATCTCAATTAACTGCTTAAGTGTTGATTTGTCATTTTAAGTATTGAAATTCTTCAATTTAAGATTATTTCAGTGATGAACTTTTCTTACGCACTATAAAATGTTTTTACTACATTAACACTAGCCTTCCAATGAGTTTTCTGAAGCAGAATACAACTCAGCATCAAATAGGAACAGGAATGTTATTTAAATTTTTCCCTATTCTGTGCTTGCTTTTCTCCTCATGAAATTTTCCCTTCATTAATTCACATTTCAAAGTATCATACTTTCTCTGCTATGTTTCCCTATGCTGTGAATGCTTTCCAAATTCTTTCCATTTTTATCTGTCCTCTATTCAGTTGGCTCTGGCACTAGGAATCACCTACTCAAGAAACATTGTAAAAGCACCAGCTTGGGGTACACTTGTTTCTGCATTCTGTGTGTCTTTTCATTAACAGACATCTTCATTTCTAATGGTGTTCTGTGCTTCCATTTGACCTTTGTGAACAAATACTACAATGAGAAGTTTAGATTTCCATGGGTGTTACCTAAGACAACTCATATTTAAAATTATATTTAAAGTATATACTCTAAAATAAGTAAATTCATCATTATAATTTCTAAATTTACACAAGCACCTGAAAATATCATGTGAACAGGTTTGTACTTGACATAGAATAACATTGTAGATATAGGCAGGAAGACAGAATTGGGAGGATGACAAATAGGCAGATAACAGAGTAGTAACTGTCCCTGTAGAGAAATAGGTTCTTTTAATTCTTAATAGTTCCTCCAGTTGACTTCATACCTGTGAAATTATTGAGTTCACTTTTCTGTGGATTCTTGACCTGGACAGGAGTTGTGATTTCCACATTAGTTAACACTTTACTTCTTAAATTGCCCTTATTTATTTCAATGAAGGAAATGTACTTTCTTTTTTTTTTTAGTTTGCTTTTTTAATTTGTTTTTATTAATTAGAGTTTATTCACTTTGTATCCCAGCGATAGACCCATCCCTCAGCCCCTCCCAGTCCCACCTTCCATTCCACTTCTCCTCCCATGCTCCGCCCTCAGTCCACTGATAGGAGAGGTCCTCCTCCCCTTCCATCTGATCCTAGACATTCAGGTATCATCAGGACTGGCTGCGTTGCTTTTCTCTGTAGCCTGGTAAGGCTTCACCTTCCTTAGGAGGATATGATCAAAGAGCAGCTCTTTAAAACTGCACACCCATATATTTTGTTCAATAGCTTGAGAATGCTGGAATATACTACGTGAAAATACATTTAATGAATAATAGAAAGATAGTTCATCCAGAATATTAGAGTAAAAAAAAATTGGTACATTTGGAACTCATGTAAAACTCATTACTTTTTTTTATTTTATTTTATTTTTTATTTTTAATAAAATTTTATTTCTTTAGTATTAGTTATAGTTTATTAACTGTGTATTCAGCTGTATCCCGCTCCCTCATTCCTTTCCAATTACACCTTCCCTCCCTAATCTTCTCCCTACACCTTTCCAAGTCCACTGATAGGGGGACATCCTCTCTTTTCATCTGACTCTAGTTTATCAGGTATCTTCAGGTCTGGCTGCAAAGTCCTCCTCTGTGACCTAGTAGACCTGCTCCTCCCTCAGGTTTGGGGGGAAGGTCAACGAGGCAGCCATTGAGTTCATGTGGGTACTAAACCTATAAGATACAATAAACATATTGAAACCTGTACACCTAAAGAAGATAAACACGAAAGAGGACCCTGGGTAAGATGATCAACCCTCGCTTAGAAAGACAAATGGGATGGACATGGGATGTAGGAGAAAACAAGTAACAGGACAGGAGCCTACCATTTAGGGCCTCTGAAAGACTCTACCCAGCAGAGTATCAAAGCAGATACTGAGGCTCATAACCAAACCTTCAGGAGAGTACAGGGAATTATATGAAAGAAAGGGGAGTTAGTAAGACCTGGAAAGGACAGGAGCTCCACAAGGACAAAATATATCTGGACACAGGGCTCTTTTGTGAGACTGTATCTCCAACCAAGGACCATGTATGGATATAACCTAGAACCCCTGCTCAGATGTAGCCCATGGTAGCTCAGTATCCAAGTGGGTAGCCTAGTAAGGGAAATAGGGACTATTTTGGACATGAACTCATTATTTAAATATAAAGTGCACCTAAGCATCTTTGACCCTGAGATTTCACCTTACACCCATCAGAATGACTAAGATCAAAAACAGAAATGACAACACATGCTAGAGAGGATGTGGAAAAGGGGAAACCTCCTCCATTGGTGGGAATGTAAACATGTACAACCACTTTGGAAATGAATCCAGTGCTTTCTAAGAAAATTAGGAATAGTGCTAACTCAAGATTCAGCTATATAACTCTTAGGAATATATCATAAGTATGCTTAACTATACACAATGACATTTGTTCAACCATGTTCATAGTAGCTTTATTTGTAATAGCCAGAACCTGGAAACAACCTATATGTCCCTCAACTGAGGAATAGATACAGAAATTGTGGTACATCTACACAATGGAATATTACTCAGCAATTAAAAACAAGGAAATCATGAAAATTGCAGGCAAATGGTGGGAATTAGAAAAGATCATCCTGATTGAGCTCTCCTAGAAGCAGAAAGACACACATGCTATATATTCACTTATAAGTGGACATTAGACATATAATACAGGATAAATATACTAAAATCTGTACACCTAAAGAAGCTAAGCAAGAAAGAGGACACTAGAAAAGTTGATCAATCCTCATTTAGAAGGTCATAGAAGAATATGCTGGCACTCATAGCCAAACGTTGGGAAGAGTGCAAGGAATCTTATGAAAGAAGGGAGAGTTAAAAAGACCTGGAGAGGACAGAAGCTCTACAAGGAGAGCAACAGAACCAAAAAAACTGGGCATGGGGTCTTTTCTGAGACTGATATTCCAACCAAGGACTATTCATGGAGAAAACCTAGAACCCCTGCACAGATGTAGCCCATGGAAGCTCAGTGTAAGTGGATTCCTAGTAAGGGGAACAGGAGGTATTCATGTCTCTGACAGGAATTCAGTGGCTGGAGTTTTGATCACCTCCCCCTGAGGGGAGAGTAGCCTTACCAGGCCACAGAGGAAGACAATGAAGTTAGTTCTGATGAGACCTGATAGGCTAGGGTCAGATGGAAGGGGAGGAGGTCCTTCCCTATCAGTGGATTTGGGGAGGGACATGGGAGGAGATGAGGGAGGGAGGGTGTGTTTGGACGGTATATGGGAGGGGCTACAGCTGGAATACAAATTTAATACATTGTAATAAATAGAGAAATACATTTAAAAATGATCTCCAAAAAGTTATTTTCCTAAAACTGTCCTTTTCTGGATATATATACCCAGATGTCCCTCAGTTGAGGAATGGATACAGAAATTGTGGTACTTTTACACAATGGAATACTACTCAGCAATTAAAAAGGAGGAAATCATGAAATTCGCAGGCAAATGGTGGGACCTGGAAACGATCATCCTAAGTGAGGTATCCCAAAAGCAGAAAGAAACATATGGTATATACTCACTTATATAGACCTATAGG
>JAQQSO010007402.1:0-10649 GCA_028658305.1 Pachyuromys duprasi | reverse complement strand
GATGAGGGAGGGAGTGGGAAGGTAGGAGGGAATGGGGGAGGGGGCTACGCCTGGGATTCAAAGTACCTAACCTGTGATTGAGATAAAAATAAATAAATTAAAAAAAAATGATGTGATAACAGAAGTGTTTTCTGAGGACTAGGGGAGGGGTTGGGGGAAAAGAGAGAGGAAGGGACTGTGATCAAACAAGGGAGGGGGCTATAATACAGATGTAAAGTAAATAAAGAATATATAAAGAACTAAAGAAATTAAAAAGCAATACATCAAGCAATACAATTTTAAAAGGGGGGGGCAGAGCTAAACAGAATTCTCTGTAGAGGAATATAGAATGGCAGAGAAACACCTAGAGAGATGCTCAGTGTCCTTAGCCATCAGAGAGGTGCAAGTCAAAACAACCTTCCTCAGAAAGGGGGATCCTCCCCCCCTACCATCTAACCCCAGGCTATCAAGTTTCATCAAGACTGCCTGCATCCTCTTCCTCTGTGGTCTGGCAAGCCTGCCTACAAGGCGGAAGTGATCCAAGGGTCGGCAACAGAGTCCATGTCAGAGACAGCCTCTGCTTCCCTTTCTAGGGAACCCACATGGAGACAGAACAGCCTATTTGCTACATCTGAGCGGGAGGGTGGTGGTGGGGGTCGTCCTCTCCTTGCATGGTCCTTGGTTTGTGCATCAGTCTCTATAAAGGCCCCTGGGCCCAATTTTGTTGGTTCTGTTTTGTCTCTTTGTAGAGCTCCTATCCTCTCCTAGTTATTCTATCCTGCCATTTTCCCCTATGATTCCCTGCACTCTGCCCAAAGTTCGGCTGTGAGTCTCAGCATCTGTTTTCATCCCCTGCTGGTTGGTTTCTTTCAGGGGACATATATGGTAGGCTCCCATACTGTGCCCTCTCTTACAACAAGAAAATTTGCTCAACGATGTTCAGAGCAGCTTTATTCATGACAGCTAGAATCTGGAAACAACCCAGATGTCCCTCAACTGAAGAATGGATAAACAAATCGTGGTACGTTTACACAATGGAATACTACTCAGACATTAAAACCAAGGAAATCATAAAATTTGCAGGCAATTGGGTGGAACTAGAAAAGATCATCCTGAGTGAGGTAACCCAGACCCAGAAAGACACGCATGGTATACTTACAAGCAGATATTAGCCATATAATACAGGATAACCATACTACAATCCAGAGACCAAAAGAAGCTAAATAACAAGGAAGACCCTAGGGAGGATGCTTAATTCTCATTCAAAGGGCAAATAGAATAGACACCAGAAGCAGATGAAGAGGGCAAATATCACATGGATTATTAAGTTGAGGCTATTGTCAGCCCTGTGAGAGTACCCCATCATCCTCTCCCATCCTTTCCACTGTTCTCCGGTAGTTTACTATGGTGAAGAAGGGCCCTCTGCACACCTGCAGACCTCTTTTCTCCGCAGCTTTTCCTCTGAGTGCTTTGCTCTGTGAACTCCAGCTTCTTTCTTCACTCCCTCTCGGCTTTGCCTCCTCAACTCACTAACATCACCAGATCATCCCGTGTTCTCCTTCCCTGCACCTAGGGAGAGTTCTCTACAAACTCTTCTAACCTGTAAGCTGATACCATCAGCTTACATCGCCATCAGCTCCCACGCCACAGTATGTTCTCACCTCTCAATATTACTTTCCTTTGTTATCTGACTTTCAATGGTAAACTATTGTCTTTTATACTTTGTTTTGCTTCTTCTATATTTCAGGTTAAGAGGTTAAATCTGGTTCCTAGTCTCTCATCTCAGAAGAAAATCAAATTCCTCATTGCCTGCCATTAAACTCAACTAGTACGTTGGCCAGTTTTGCCTCTGCTGGTTAAATGCGGTACTTGACCTCTGCAGATGTATAGCCTCCTCAGTCCCCTTCATTAAAAGAGAAAATGTCCATGGCCATGCCTTCCACATGCTTCCTCAGCCTGTAAAAGGCAGCTGCTACAACACCAGTCCTTCCACTAATTATGAGCAAAGCTCTGGGCTGTGGAGTACCTTTAGTCTCTCAAGGACCTACTTACGGTTGTGTGGATGGTCCCCAATAGTAAGTCTACTGCATCACTCTTTCTCATGCAGAATCCTTTGGATTTCTTCTCCACATTACCCTAACACTGTCTGGCACTTGAGTTACCATGTAGCACAGGGCCCTGATGACACTGTTTCAGGTACTAGATGAGAGACAATTACAATTACAGATATTCCTGTTAAGCCCCTGAGCCCCAAATCATACAAACTGAACTCATATTAATGAATTTGGCCTAAAGCTAAGATTCTATTTCTGCCCTCCATCCTCACTTAGCCCCTTATCATTCATATTTCCAGTTTTGACCTTAAAAATTCCACACAATCTTATTATTTTGTATCATTTCCCCAGACTGACTTTTCAATTGCCCCCATGGCATATTCTGAGACCTGACTTTAGCTCCAGGACAGAAGGCAATAAGAAGTGGTTAATATAGCCAATGAGAAAAATTGGCTTTTACCACTGAGCTAACAACTTTTAATGAGGTAATTACAGATATTTTATCAAAAAAGGACCAGTTGTAATGCAGAAGAAAGAGTAGGTTTCTCCTGCTGAGTCTTTGTATATTGACATGCTCTTAAATATCTCCACACTAGCTTTCCATACCTCACTGGTTCCCAGTCACTGCCCTGACATTGACCTGAGAATCCTCCTAAGTCTATGCAGTCAGCTTTCCACTGAGAGTTGAATTCCCTTTTAGCTACATCAGCCTGTGGCTATGAGATGTTGCATAGAAATTACCTGATTTTAGTAATATCTTGAGTTAAAAACTTTGGCTCTAAAAAAAAAAAACTTTGGCTCTTATTGTTTATTTGGGTTTTTTTCTTTTTCTCATTAAACCTTCAGAGTAAGGGTGGGTATTGAGCAGAGTGGTAGATTGTTTGCCTAGCGTTCACATACAAAACAAAACACTGAACAGGATTAGAAGCAAAAATAACAAAAAAACAAAAAAACACCTCAGTCTGTGGCCCACACATTTCCCAGCCACCCCCTTACGGAGGCCTCCAAAGACTTAAGTGGGTAGGTTAGGTGATAATTTAGGTGATTGTTGAGTTACTGTCCAACATGCTCTCCCCCGATTCCAGAATCCCACCCAAAAGCTTATTGGTCTTTATCTTGCCTTTGAGGCCATCCATGTGTGACAACTAGCCCACCATTCTCCATTTCCTTCAGGATCCATTGCTGAAATCCATTCCCAATACCCATCATGCTCCTCTGCCAGGGTCTTAGATGCAAGTATCAGAATCCAGTCTAAAAATTTAAGCAAGAAGAATAACTCAAGAATATTAGGTACCTCATAGACTCTTCCGGGGGCCAAGAGAGGCAGACCATGTTAAACGAACAACCAGCAACGATGTTGGTCTTGCAACAGTTTGTTGGATGACAGAAACCCACCTCTGCCACTCCGGAGGCTATGGAAACCTCTGCCACTCCGCCTGCTTAAAGGTCAGGTGGCCTTTATGGGTACTCCATAACCCTAAACGTGGGTGGCCGACTCCTCACATTGCTTACTTCTGACTCCATCTCTTATTAGAGGAGGGGTCTGACTGCTTGAACCTGACTCACTAATTGTGCTACATTTACATGGACCTGTAGTTGGCAGCTTTATGCCTTCCTCCTTGGGGAGAGAGAATTGATAATGTGAAAAGTTATGGAGCACAAGGCAGAGTTTAAAGCTATGGGATTCATCGCTGATAGAGCCTTCAATAGTACAGACCTGTGAATTCGTGCACTTATGTGAGTACACTCAGACATACAAATTCAGTTGCTCAATGGGTTCTGAACATTAGGGATTAGTAATAGGACCCATTTACATTACACACACTCATTACTTTTCTTCTGTTAAATGAAAGTACAAGTGATATGGAAAGCAACTAAACTAGCCAAATTGGTCTACTCTTGCCTGGAATAAGAAGCTTGTATCTGATGTCAAGAATGCCTTCCCTGCCCCTTCGAAATACCATCGCTTTGTCACTGTGTAATATCCCTCAGTAACCATTGCGACAATCTTGCATACTGGTTCCTCTATTTATAAAAAAGAATTTCTGGGTAGGAGATCCTTGGCAAATATTAAGATGCCTTTGTGCCAAGATAGGATTAGGGCCCTCTGCATCTTGGTCAGACCAAGTACTCATAGAAGGGACAGAAGCAGGTTGCGGCTAAAATTACAGGATCGAGCCCCATCTGACTTCCAGCGACAAGCCCATCATGTCCACATTTGGAAGAGCTAATGTTCCCTACCCTTCTAGAGGTCAGCTGGCTAAGGACAACAGCCAAAGCTCTTCTGATGGTGATGTGGACTTCAGGGTTTGCAGTGACAGCAGTATCCCCTGGGATTACAAGGTTGCCACCTCTTTAAATATGATCTTCCAGAGTTATTAGCAGGCTGTCTTCTGGCCCTTTCTTCTACCTTCATTCAAGATACAATTTGATCCTGAGAAATAGATCTCTGTGTTCAGGAGAATCTTCCCTAGCAAGAAGGGCTGTGTAGGAAGATCATCATTAGCAAGACACATTCATCAAATACCTTCTCACCATCTGCTTCACTGGGACTCTGAGAGACAGAGAAGGAGGAGGCATGGCCCTTGGCGCAAGAACATGTAACTTAACACAGACTCAGGAGCTTGGATGGGTCTGTAAGGTACAGGCACGAGGTAAAGAACAAGAGGCAGCTGACACATAAAGAGACTACAAGCTATTAGGCTGACATCAAACCCTTTGGGCTTACCTTATCCTGGTCCTCACTACTTCATCCTGGAGCTGTGTGAACGCTCTTTCTGTCTTCCCAGGTCTACCCTGAACCTTTCTTAACCAATACATCTATAACATAACTCTTACACCCAGGGCTCAGGGATCATTGTGGAAGAGGAGGGAGAAATAATGGAAATGTCAGAAAAGCAGAAAGTTTGCTGTGAGATTGTATCTCCTAAGAATGTCAGAAGCTGCACCCATAAAGCCTCACCAACATGACTGTCTAAACATGAGTCAAGCAAGGACAATATCAATAGATATGCTAAGTAGAGGGAAGAAAGGCTCATGAGGCCTTAATCATGCATAAGGAACTACAGACAACTAAGGAATGCTGAGAACAGGAGAAATATTTTTTCCACACGAACACATATATGTATGTAAATAATTGTTGAAAAAAGAGGCCATGAATGTAAAAGAGAACAAAGAGGAAACAGAGGGAGGATATGATATAATTATAATATAATCTCAAAACATTTAAAAATAATTTTTAAGAACATTAAAAAATTACAAGACAATCTATCTTCCCAATAAGCAAGGAATGAAAACATTACCAATAAAACACTTGCAAATCAAGTGACAATATAGTAAAAAGATTTTTCACCACGAGCAAATTTGTCTCATTCCAGAGATGCAAATTTGGTCCAAAATACACATATCAATAAATGTCATACGGTATACATATACATAAGTACATAAAACATGCATACATAGATACATACAATTAAATGAGCATGCATTTTCATGAAGGTGAACAAAAAACAAATTAAGTAAATGGTTATAATGATCACTACAGATAGAAAGACAGATGTACACATGTGTCTTATAAGGCATTACAAACTGCTGAAAACTGGATTAGCTCTTTAATGAACGACACATATCTGTACAAGATTGAAACTGTATATTCTTGTTACAAAAGAAACTTTCAAATATAGAAGAAAACAGAAGGTGAAAACAAACCACTCACTACAATTTTGCAAATTTTGTGATCTACTCTATGTAAGAATAAAGAAAGTAAAACTTTAAATATAGGTAAAATATTTTTAGATAATTCACAAAGGAATACATCTGGATGACAAATATGTGAAAACATGCCCCACCTAATAAACAATTAAATACAATTTCATAATAATTAGATTGCATGAGAGTGAATCCGAGGGCATTCTCATTCACTGCTGCCTATTGCACACTTTGGAGAGTGATTTGGCTCTGTCCTTGTAAACAGAGGATAGAACTGTCTACTGGAATAGCTATTGGGTAGAAGCTGTGAACACAGCAGACTACAGCAATTCTTCCTTCTCAGTGGCTGTGCCGAAGAGACTCACAAACACACTCAAGGGGATATGTGCCAGGTTTGAAATTTCTTCTGTGTTGTAAGCTTCAGTGACACTTGGCTTAGTTTATGTGTCTCTTAATCCAAGAGCTAGATGAACAGCGGGCCTTTCTTTATGTGTGGGGTGAGGGGATTGAACCCAGAGCCTTATGCATTCTAGGTAAGTGCACTACTATCTAGCTAAATCTCTAGCCTTAGGTTTATGTACCCCAAACTGTCCCCATACCCTTAATCCTCCTGCTTCTGCCTCTTCAGTACTGGGGTTATAGACAAGCAGCACCACAGCCATCTTAGACCTACTTAATCTATACGTAATTCATGGCAATGTTCTTTGATTAGTTCTTTAATGAATCCCCCCACTTCAAACAACTTAATATAGTTTCTACAATAAAAATGTTCAGGTTAATGTCCCCACTGGCCCATGTTTTGAGCATTAGGTTTCCATGTTATGAAGCTGTTTTAAACTCTATGGAGCCTTTAGGGGGTGGGCCTCACTGGTGGAAGCACATACAGAGCTATGACAGTTCCTCCAGCCCTTGATTTCGGCTGTTTCTTTGCTTCCTTATCTGTGTTGTGTGAAGAGGGCATTAGTGCAAGCTCCCACAGCAAAGGAATGAGTTACTTCTGCCACCAAGTGGTCCCTGCCACAATGGAGTGAACACATAAGTCAAAAGGCTCCTTTCTTCCCTTAAGTTGTTTGTGTGAAGTATTTTGTCACACCAAACTAGTACATCTACACAGTTTCCAGCTAACAACCAGGTGCACTGTTCTTATAGACAGTCAAAAATTACCAACATTCCCAATCAGTAAGATACCAGGACAAAAGGCAAGAACACATGATGAAAAAAATCAAGTTTCTCTTCTGTTATATACTAGGAGCTGTGTGTGGAACTCAGGGGCTGTGTTAGTGGGTTACACTAACAGAGGAAGGAGGGCTAAGTTTTAAGGAACTGGCTTCTGCAATGCTAGTGAGCCCTATATATCTACAGTGCACATTGGCAGACTGGAAATGCCAGCCTACGATGTTGTAGCGTTGGCTTTGACGGCAGACTGGAGATGGAACTGTTTTTTTTTTTTTTTCTTTAAGAAGGCCTTGTTTTTTTCTTCAGGCCTTCAACTGATTGGATAAAGCCTACTTACATTATAGGCAATTAAGCGTTCACTCGAAGCCTACTGAGTTAAGTGTCAATTATATCTAATTATCACTCCACAGCAATGCCTAGACTAGTGTTTGATTGAACACCTCTGCCCAGTGGCCTTGCCAAGTTGACCCATAAAATATACCATCACAGAATCTCCCTACAGTTAATGATGACACAGGAAGAAAATAGAATTCAACTCACCTATTCATATTTGGAGAAAATTCCTATAATAAAAAGTAGCCTAACAAGAGAAAACAAGCATTTTTTTTTAATGTGCACAGTGCACAGAGCTATTATGCCATAGCTCAGGAGTCTGCCATAAGAAAAACAAACAACATAGTTCAGCAAGGTGACAAGATCAAGGAAAGCAGCCTCAAACTTCAGAGACAGGAAAGCCATAGGAAGGAGTGTTTAAAGGCCGATCCTCTCGTGAGGCATCTTCACTGGTGAGCACTTGTCTTAGTTTGGGTTTCATCGCTGTAAAGAGACACCATGGCCATGGCAACTCGTATAAGGGAGAACGTTTAATTGGGGCTGGCTTACAGTTTCAGAGGTTTAGTCCATATCATCCTGGCGGGAAGTATGGCATTGTGCAGGAAGACCTAGTGCTGGAGGAGCTGAGAGCTCTGCATCTTGATCTGCAGGTAGACAGAAGGAGACTGTGTCTCACTGGGCATAGCTTGGACATAACAGACTTGACACACTTTCTCCAAAAAGGCCATGCCTCCTAATAGTGTCACTTCTGTGGGCCAGGCATTCAAACACACGAGTTTATGAGGGCCATTCCTATTCAAAGTGGCACTATGCTCATATATGGTCTTTTGCTGGGACTCCTTGACTTTATGAATCTCTGTCTTGCTTTTTAACAACACAGAGATGACACAGCATTTGATTATGTTTGATTCAATGATTCTTTCTTTATATCGGAGAAAAAGATTTAGGTTTCATTCACACTCCGTACATCAAATACTTATGTACTATTTACTCTATTAGGTATCTCCCCCAAACTCTTGATAAATTATTCTTTCAAAAGAAAAAAAGATCAATAATATATTCATATTGAACACTCCTAACCTGGATATCTGAAATTTGAAGGTGCTATAAAATAGGGACTCTTTTTCTTAATGTCAAGATGATACCAGAAGAGGAAAACACCACACCATTGTTAAAAACATGGTAACATAAAACATAACATATAAATTAATTCTGTGCTTAGATTTGGGTTGCTTCTACAAGATATCTCATTGCATATATGCCAATATACCAAAATCCAAACAAATCCAAAATCTGAAACAGTTTTCAGGTCTAAGCATTTCATATAAAAGATACTTATCACTATTCCCAGCTCTAGGGAGGCAGAGGCAGGAAGATCTCTGTGAGTTCAAGGTCAGCCTGGTCTACAAAATGAGTTCTAGGATAACCAGAGTTGTTACACACACACAATAATAATAATAATAATAATAATAATAATAATAACCCTGTCTCCAAGAAGAAAGAGGAGAAGGAAGGAAAGAAAGAAGGAAGGGAGAAGGAAAGAAGAAAAGAGAAGAAACTAGGATGCAGAAAGCTACACAGGTATGTTTTCCCAAGGTCTGGGTGCATCTTCCTCACTTTCGATCATGTTTTAGCTAAGGGGATCAACTGTTTTTCAGATAGCTCTTTAAAAATATTTTATTTTTATTTTATGTGTGTGGGTGTTTTACCTGGGTTTGTATCTGGGCACCACATGGGTACAGTGCCCATGGAGGTCAGAAAAAGTAGTTGGATCCTCTGGAACTGGAGTTACCGAATGTAGTGAGCCACCAGTTGGGTGCTGGGAATCAAACCCAACTTCTCTTAAAGAGCAGCCAGAGCTCTTTAGCTGTAGAACCGTTTTTCCAGGCCCATGGCGTACATTTTAAACTTGGGGCCATGTACATTCTCAGTTGCATATTTTCTCCTTCCTTGGGCTCCTCCTTATTTTTTCTTCGCCATCTCTTTACATCCACTTCCATGCCTAACATTGTTTCTAGCATGTGATCTGTAGCACAGGAAGACTCCAATCTGGAGGCACAGTACCAGCTGCCACATGCATTTAGCATGTCCTTGAAGATTCTGGAGTGTGTCAAAATTGAGGGCAATCCAAATAATGAGGGAGACAGAGCTCTAGTTGAACCTCTCTTGTCACCAAATAAAACTTTCAGTACTAAGACTGGGTTACATCTGATTGAGTTGTTGGCCAAAGAGGCCCCTCAAACAACCCAGGCTATTGCCAAGACTATAGGTTGTTCTCCATAAACTGAGAGCAAGACTCCATTGCTGAAGAAAACACAACTCATTAAATATGGAGAGGTCAAGCTGAAACCTACAAAGAGCTTTTACCCCTACATTCTAGCATCTTCGGTACAGTCAAGTTCTTCGCATACTACCCAGAGAGAAACATAAACACTAACCCATCCACAATCCCTTTGTTCTACTACAATGGTGTCTTGCCTGCAAGATATACTAGGGTAAAGATGGCACAAAGCTGTGGGAGTAGCCAACTGGGATCTGATTTGACTTAAGGCCCTCTCCGTGACATGAAACGCATACCCAACCCTGCTTGGGTGATCAAGAACCTGAAACAAAATAGCCCAGGAACTTAGGGTAAAGCCAAACACTACTGTTCTAACAAGGGAAATGTAATAATAAAATTACTTCTAATGACATTCTGCTTCTTGCTTAGCCATCATCAGTGAAGCTTCTTCCTACCGCATATGGGAACAAATACAGAGGCCCACAACTAGACATTATGCCGAGAGCGAAAGCTTTAGAATATTCACTCATTCCTAAAGAGGATGTCTCCATCAAATCTCTCCCTCTGGGCTCAGGGAGCCCTGTGGAGGAGGAGGCAGAAAAAGTGTCCTATGCCTAAATATCATGGCTTCCAGTTTAGTGTTCTTATGGGATTCTTGAGTGTAGGAATGAAAGAGTCTATTTCTTCTGCCTTCTCTTATGCTATTTCCCTTCTGTATGCTTTGTCCGATTCCAATGTGTTACTTCCTGTTTTGTTTTGTTTTGTTATTATTCAGCAGAAACCTGTTTGTTTTCTAATGAGAGACAGAAAGGGAGTGGTTCCAGATGGGAGGGGAAGGTGGTAGAAGCTGGTGGGAGTGAAAACCTAATCAGAATATATTATGCGAAAAAGAATTGTCAACAAAAAGGAAAAAATCTTTGGTGTACAGGAGGGCTTCTGATTTTTTTTTTTTTTTTTGTGGTTCTTCCTTACTTACTGGATTTCTTTTTTTTTTTTTTTTTAATTTATTTATTTTTATCTCAATCACAGGTTGGGTACTTTGAATCCCAGGTGTAGCCCCTCCCCCATTCCCTCCTACCCTCCCACTCCCTCCCTCATCTCCTTCTTCCCCGCCCCCT
>JAQQSO010007401.1:0-10650 GCA_028658305.1 Pachyuromys duprasi | reverse complement strand
GGGGATATGGCTCAGTGGGTAAGAGTACTTTCTACACAGCGTTAGGATCTGAGTTCAAATCCCCAACCCCCACATAAAAAAGTCAGCAACAGCCACCGGTAGGATTTAACCAATTCCCATCACACTGGAAACAGAAATATAATTTCTAAATTCAGAGTGTTTCCTTATGAAGAGAATTTTAAGGGGCAAATTAAAAGAAAATTTTATATATAAAAAAGCAAGGTTGGGGCTGGAGAGATAGCCCAGAGGTTAAGAACACTGGCTGTTCTACCAAAGATCCTGAGTTCAATTCCCAGCAACCATATGGTGGTTCACAACCATCTACGGTGAGATCTGTGTCTTCTGGCGTGCAGGTGTACATGTTACAAGCAAAACACTGTGTACATAATAAATAAATAAAAAAGCAAGGTCTACTTCTTAACTTTGTGTTTATTCAAATAAAGATGTTTGTTTCCGATGGTTGTTGGGACGATGTCTTTTTATAGGCATTTCAGTGTTGAGAACAAAAATTATACTTTTAGACAATGGGCATCAAAAGCCCTGCTTTTGAATGAGTGTCATATCTTGGAGCCTCATTTTCTCGTACGTAAAAGGAACAGGTGTTGATCATCTCTTAAAAATTCTATAGAAAATGCTCTTTGAATTTTTTCCAGGCTGATGGGTTTGCATTAAATGTTTTTGTGTTAGAGACAGGATCTCTCTTAATAGCCCTGGCTGGCCGGGGACTTGCTACGTAGAGCAGGCCGTTTTGGAACTCACAAAGATATGTTTGCCTCTGCCTAGGCGTGCACTACTATTCCTGGCTGTATTCAACTTACTTTAATTACACATTTTTTATTCTTTGATTTTATAATATATTATGTCATTTACCCCTTCCTCACTCCAACTCTTTCCATGCATCTCCCCTCTTTCAAATTCATGACATGCATATGTGTATGTACGTATACATATATATTCCTAAATACATAAATAAAACTTGCTAAGTCTGTATTATATTACTTGCATGTACATTTTCAGGGCAGACCATTTGATTTGGTATTGAATAGCCAATTTGTAATGTCTTCCCTAGGGAAGACTAGTTCTCCTGTTCTCAGTGTTCCTTAGTTGCCTATAGTTCTTTGTCTAAGGTTTAGGTCTCCTAGTGAGATTTCTCCCTTCCGCATTATCATGTCTATTGGTATCCACTTTGTTCAGGCTTGTATTAAACTTTCAATATCCTATTCATTTTAGCTTCTTATCATGATCAATTTGTATATATGTATGCGTGTGTGTGTGTGTATGTATTAGAAATGAAAGGATTAATATTTCTACTATCTTTGTTTGTTTGTTTTGTTTTCCAGACAAGGTTTCTCTGTATAACCTCCCTGGCTGTCTTGGAACTCACTTTATAGACCAGATTGGCCTTGAACTTACAGAGATCCTCTTAAGTAGCCTGCAATTAGACAATTGAAATGCCAGTATTGATTAGTTTCTGTTTCTTCAAAGCAGAATTAAATATGATGTGGTCTGGGCATATGTTTGGTGTCTAAGTGAAAGATGAATTCCTCAGAATGAAGAGGGCTTGGTCTACTTATTCTTCTGTCCATTGGTACATAGACAGGGTCTTCTTGGAGAAGACCTTTTAGTCACAGAGACCTGGTTTGCAAAGGAGCCTAGCAAGAGAGTGAAATTTTAAAGTGGAAATAGTATACAGGGTGAGAAAGTGAGTCCAGCTGTTTTTCAAGAGAAATGCGTCAGAAATCTAATCAAATAGAAAGCAAGCTGGCGCAGTCATCATCCACAGGCTACAGCCTCACTGCTCAGAGGCTAGCTTGGCTTGAAAGCTAGCTTGGCTTGAAAGCCCTCCGTTTCCAAATGAAGGGCTTGCTCTACTCTCCACCCCAGTGGCTGGGTCTTCTGGAGCTCATGGCTGAGGCCCTCTCATTGTGCAGGATCTGGGCACTTGATTCAATTGATGTTGGTCATAGTAAGACACACAAACTAAATAACTGAACACACTGTGAACAATGCCTGGCCAGCACAACTTCTGTAGTCCTAGAGACCCCAGGGAAACTCTTGAGTTGCAACATGGTGCCCAGGGAAAAGCGCTACCACAGGATCAGGGGTCTCAGTTCCATTCTAGATGCCTAGTCGCTCCTCAGTCACCTACCTAAAACTTATCTCTACACTTGTTAAATGAACATAACAACAGTATCTTCTCTTGTTGCTCCGAAACCAAGAGACGCTTTATAAAAACTATCCTGGAATAGATTCTGTCTGATGCCTGAAACACACTCTAGCACAACACAACAAAGTCAAAAATAACGCTTTTCTCTTCTTCTTATTTCAAAGCCAACATTTCTTTTACTACTTTCACAATATTCCTAGTTGAACGGATAATTGATCTCTAAATGTAAGCTGTTCAGCATTTGGACTTGTGATTAAGTGAGTTGGGACATAGACAACCCTTACAACAATATCGGAAGAATTCAGTAAGAATCAACTGCTATTATCATCCTCGTCATCCCGAAAGGTACTTCTGGTCAATCAACAGGCAGTGAATAGGGAACAATCCGAATAGGACTGATTGCTTGCATTTTTAAATAATCAAGTAGTCATTGTAATGCAAAAGCACAAATTAGCGGTGAAGAGGCCTGGATTTTCGGACAGAGGACTAAGGTCCCATTCTGGCTCCTCCCATTTTGTCTTTTATAACAATAAGAACCAGGAGGAGCAGGACAGTGTTTCCCCACGACTCACTCCCACAGTGTGTGAATGAACCTCCTTTTGTACAAAAGAGACTCGTCCACATTTGAAGAAAGGAGTCTCTTTTGTGTCCAAGGATTTATCAGACTTCGTGTTTTCTCTTTGTGGCTGTCAGTTTCAGAGCTGGGCCAACTGGGGAGGAGGGGCATTTACGGACCATCTGTGGCTGGTGTAAGAGGGAAGACAAACTGCACATTCCCGGTCCACGTCTGTCTTTCAGCGTTTCCTCTACCACAGGCTACGGCCAACCAGGAGAAAGACAAATCCCCGGTGATACCAACTGCAAGTTCACCCAGTGTGTTCTTTTAGCAAACTCACAGCCAGCCTACAGCACCTGCCACGCCTTTCACGTATCTTTCTGCAATTCTCTTCTCACTTTCATTTTCTTCTTCTCTGCCTCTTTGTCCCCAGGCAGGACCCACTTCTTTTCCACTTATTTTGTTCCAAATAAACTCACATATATCAGACTTAGCCACTGTTTTAGTGATGTCGACTTTTTATTTATTTATTTTTCCACGTCTAATAAAATACTCAGCAGTATTTATGTACCAGTCTTTTCACATACGTGAACTTATCAACTTGCTTGGGGGAAAAGAAGCCTGGAAGATTATTAAAATGCACTTCTAGGTGTGCCTGTTAGGGTGTTTCCAGGGATAACTGGCTTGTGGAACTAACTAGAAAGACCTATGGTGGGCATAGGCAGTATGAGCAGCATCTTTCCCTACTTTTTGAACTGGAATGGAACAAAAGCTGAAGCGGGAGGAAGCCTGTTAGTGCAGGCTCACTCTCCATCATCTTTTCAGTGGCTTCATTGGTGATAAAGCCATAATTGATGGGTTGGGTATGTGGCTTTCTTAGTTTTTCATTCTCATGAAGATAAAGAGAACTTGGCTTGAGCAGGTGTTAAATCTGAGCCTTCCTTGTGTTTTTTTTTTTCTTTCCCCTTTTTCTAATTAAGATCTAGCCTAGACTTCTCAAGCCTTCTCAGACTTCTAGGGTAGAAAGAAATGGAAAGGGATGTCTAACACTTGAGCCTTACTCTTAATGGTAAATGGCAAACTTTAGAATCAGCATGGAAACGACCCCCTGTCTGTGAGTATGTTTCTAGATTTGGTTAACTGGTATGCAAAGATGCACCCTAAATGTGGAGCAACACTCAGGGGGTTGGGGGGCATGGAAAGAATAAGAAGAAAGTAGGCCACGCTCCAGTGTTTATCTCTCTTGAGTTCTTAACTGTGGCTGCCACCGGGACTTCTCTGCCTTGGGGGACCCTGTCTTCCGAAACCATAAGCCCAAATCAACACCATCACCCTTAACATGCTCTCATCCTGTATCTTGATACAACAAGAAGAAAATTAGCTAACATAAAGCCTTTCGGGAGGAGCATGAGGGTGCTGCAAAGTAACTGTGAGTGGCTTTCTTCTATTCCTCGTGAACTCTGAAGAGAATGAGAAAGCTAAATCCAGTCCCCCCAAGACTGAAGTTCACCCTCTGACGTAGGCTTTGCCCTCTTGGCAGATGTGTGGATCCCTTCACAAGACCCACCTCTCTGTGATGGGCACCAGCTGCACATCTTGCTTAACCTAGTTGTTTGGATCTCCCACCCAGCCTCAGAAGGCCGGTGAATTCTGACTGAGGAGCTTGCTCTGGGCCTGCTCTCCTAATTCTCTTATTTTTCCTATAACCCCCGATAATCAATATTATTTTCCTAGCTTGCCTCAGTGCCATTGATCATGATTCACAAGCTGATAGGTAGTTGTCTAAACAAGACCTGAATGCTTAGGACACCAGTAGACATGTTGAAAAGGGGCGGGGAGGGGGGAGGAAGGGAGGAGCTTGTGAGGCTGCAGCTGTAGATTAACAGCAATGGGGGAATGGGGGAATGCAGAGAGAGGGAGAAATCATCTTCCCCAGGGAAGAACACAGCAGCTGATTCTCTAACACCAAGTAGTCAGCCCTCAGATCAGTTACATACAGGTAACATTTTATAGACTACTTGTATTTATGCATTTAGAAATACATACATACATATATAATAGTATTAAAGAAAAAGATGCCATGAGTTTGAGAGAGAGTAAAAGGGGTGTATATCAGAGGGGTTAGAAGGAGGAAAGAAAAGGAGAATGCTGTCATTATAATTTCAAAAAATAAGAAAATTATTATTATTTTTTAAAGCCAATAGGTGGAAGTGTAGTTCATTGGTAGAGTGCCTGCCTGGTACATATGAGACCCTGGGTTCAGTGTCCTCAAAAGTAAAATAAAATGAATATTACAGACTTCCTTATTCTTGCTACCTTAAAGATTCCTGTTTAGGAAAAATGTGTTGAATCAAATACCAATTACAAATTTGAAGGTCCAATATCATCCTTGGGTTCAATTCTTCGAGAAGAAGAACCGGCTTAAATTTGCTACACTCCGTTTTTGTTTTTGTTTTGTTTTTTCTCACAGAAGCTAAAGGATACAGATTAAAACAAACCAAAACAACAAGTGCCAGGATCGAATCCAGGAAAATCCCAAACGCAGCGCCTCCTACTGTCCTGCCCTGGGAAGTCATCCAGTGCTACCTTCTCGTAGTCCCACCCACAGAGATAGCTGACCTTGTGTCCAGTCTCTTAGAGGTGAAGCTGATCTCATGTAATATCTTTTATCCTACATCACCTTGTGTAGGGGGCTCAGAGCCCCCAGGTAAAAAATGATGATAGCCATCCTTGGGTAGGATTCATGGTGACTGATGACAGGTTGCCACTCTAATCCAGTTGATTAAACGAATGATTTTGGGGGGGTTACTCACCAGAGCGTGGATAAGGGGCGGCAGTCTCAGAGGTGGCCACACTACCCAGCGTGGATGACGTCTGGGGAAAGCTGAGTTTTCGGAGCTCCCCTTCCATCAGGCAGTGTCACTGAAGACTCTCCTTCCCGTGCAACTGTTCACTGCTTATTCAGCCTTGGGGAGGAAGGGCCCTTGTGAGTTTTGTGATTATCTTAGCTCCCCAAATCTGGTATGTTTCCTAAGTCTCATGAGCTTCCCTTCAGGAGGGCTCTTCCAGACTGATAGAAATAGCTACAGAGCACACTGATTTAGAGGTGTGCTCCAGGGGTCAAAAGCAAAGGTCAGTGCAATTTTTTTTTTCATTTTAGTTCATGAAAGCAAATTTTGCTCATGTCTGCTACTAAATGGAAGCATTAGGAGGTGACAAAGTCATATGGTTGACTTTTGGAATCATGTTATCCTAAGGCAGCCCAATTCAATTTTCCCAAGTAGTTGTGACACCTACCCCAATCACTGTTGGGGAAAATGTCTTGAATCAGGCTCCAATCTACACTCTGAACTTAACCTGGCCCTACAAAGTACACTCATCAGAGGACAGAACTTCAGACTTCCTATGAACCAAACATTCTGCTGATGCCTCTGCAGGACTGGACAGAACTTCAGACTTCCTATGAACCAAACATTCTGCTGATGCCTCTGCAGGACCGCAGCGGAGGCACGGTTCATACATGACACCAGAAAAGCTAGGCCGTCCCTGGAGGCGTCAACACGCTTCTGTCTCAGCCACACACATGTGAAAGTTATCGAGTGCTTGTGAGCACAATAGACCTCTAGACTCTGTGCTACTTAGAGTCTAGACTCCTGTTGGCTACTTAGAATAGTACAAGCATCAGAGGATGTAGCCAATCAGAAGAGCACATGCTCTGCTCACTCCCTAACACACACACACACACACACACACACACACACACACACACACACACACACACACGTCTCAGACCCAAGTAGAGGGTGGTGGTGATTAAGTTCATGTTACATAAGCAAGGAGGAGCACCTAAACTGATGAGCTTGTGGGTCTTAAGAAGTGAAAGATGTATCCATCCTATTCGTAACCATATCTGGCAGAGAGCACCCCTCAAACAAAAGCCAACCAAAAGGAAACATTCAAAAACTGCAGCTCAGATTTGTAAAGCTATAATGCAAATGCTCCATGTACAAATAAAGCCTCAATAACTTTTTCTATTTTTCTTCTTGAGACAGGGTCACACTTCCTGGCCCGGAACTCCCTATGTAGACCAGGTTGATGTCAGACTCGCAGAGATCCACCTGCCTCTGCCTTCGGGGTCCTGGGATTAAAGACATGCACCATCGCTAACACTCACTAACTTCTCTTTTTTCAGCGCGGGGGATCTAATCCAGGGTCTGCTCATGATGGCACATACTCTACTGCTGAGCTACAAACCCCACCGCTTTCACTAATTCTTAAAAAAAAAAAATGGCATCGTTAAAGTAAATTTTTGAAGTAGCTGTTGAAAGCAAAGGAGTGGAAATTGCCTGTTACCCCTCCTCCTCCTCCCCAGCATTTGAGCTATACCTGAGATGAGGCCTCTGGCTTCCACAACCTACCTTTGCGTCGGGTCAGGCCATCAGAGAGTCATAAATGTAAACTCCACTTCTGGTTCTTCCTGTGTTTGCTTTTCCCGCCCTGCCCTTTGCTCCATTGTACTCAGTCTCTCCAAAATGTCACTAGGGCTAGACCCCAGAGCTGCACTGGGCTGCTGTAAAATATTGAGAAGGTCACTGTTCAGGCTACGGGGTTCCCTCCATCAGAGCCCAGGAGAGAACATTTCCTCGGATCTCTCAAACGTGGGAATGCCTGACTGTCTGTAAGTTAGTTTTGTTTCAAGATTTGTTCCGTGTGCTAAGAAATAACCTTAAAACTTAACCGTGGAAAATTACCTTTTTTTTTTTTTTTTTGGTCATGATTCTCTGTTTCAGGAATTCCAAGAACAAACTGTGGGTGGCTTATCTCTGCTCCCTGATGTTTGCAGGCTCATCTGGAAGACCCAAAGGCTCCAAGATATGAATTCTGTGTGTGGTGTATGGTTCTTTATACATAGTGGTTGGATTACAGATCTGAGCAAAGAGAGAAGGGGAGGGAGGGAGAGCATGGGAGAGGGGCAGAGAGAGGGAGAGAGAATGGTAAACAGAAGCTGAATCATAGTTTGTGACTCAGTTGTGAAAAACTCATACTATCATTTCTCTCCTCCCTTGAACGTATTTTATTTTCCTCATTAATTTGTGCATGTGTGTGAATGGGTATATGTGTGAGTGTGTGGATGTGTGTGTGTGTGGATGTGCACGTTTGTGTGTGCATGTGGACATGTGTATGTACATGGTTGGGGTGCAGAGATCAGCGGACCATGTCAGGTGTCAGTCTTTGCCTTTCTTGCTTGCTCGAAACATGGTCTCTTTGAGACGTTGTAAGTTAGGTTATCTGGCCCCTGAGGTTCTGGAGAAACCCCTGTCTCTGCATCGTCTCCCTTCTGCACACTGGCATTACAAATGCTTACACTATAGCATCTGGCTTGCATGTAGGTTCCGGGGATTGGATCTCAGGTCTTCAGGCTTGAGAGGCAAGCACTTTTACCCACTGAGCCAACCTTCCTCATCACTTTTTACTCTATCTCATAATATTACATAGCATTCTAAATTACTATAAATAATTGTGGGAGAAAATTAGGGTATAAATAACTAAAGCAGAGCTCCAGGAAAACAATTATGTCTGTGTACCAAATTCATCTCAAAGTGAATAAGAATGAGCAACTCAAGAATCAAATCTGAACAAACACTCTGACATACAAATTCTAATCTTAATTTACACTGGTTTGGAGTGAAAATGCAGAAGAATAATTCACTTTTCAAATAAAATTTCTGATACCTGGAATGACATGGTTTTGATCTATTATCTTGGAACGTGTCATGAATAAGTGAGTTTTACTTCCTAGTTGTAGTTTGGAAATATGAATTTCAAATAGTCCTGCTAGACTCATTTTACTACTTAAAGTATTTGGTATTGTAGCATTTAAAAATAACATGTTTTTTTGAAAAGCTAGGCTACAGATTTATTAAGATTCCAGGCATAGCTATTTATAAAAAACACAATACTTTTTAATTTTTCAATGAAGTCATTATGTAGTCCTCCTATCTTTTCCACTAAAGATGAGGTATTATGTAATTTTCCCATGATGTAATTAACATTTTATTTGACACATTTATATCAGGGATTCCTTATCTATGATGAGCAATGGGTTTTATTAAATATGCCATTTCCCATGTTAGATTTATTATAATCAAATTTCATTTCACCTCATTTGTTTAGTAGCATGCTACTGGGCTGCAAAATTAATTTATTACTCTGGGTATGAATTGATTATTTCATGAAAAGGTAGCTACTATAACTATTAAATACAAAACTACCATAGTTCAGCTTGCAATTGCCAAGCAGAAATGCGATCACTCAGGAAAAGGGGTTTATTTAATGGTTTATGATCATTTCTGGGCAGATAGCTGCTACAATAGATTAATGCTCTTAGAAACCATGGCTATATTTGAGTTTGTGTTGCTACTATACAAATTAGAATTATTACTTAAGGTTTGATCAGTACTTTATCAAGTTTTAAGGCAACCGATTAAGTTATTCAGAAGAGTTCATTAGAATGCAATCATGTGACTATCCAGTCATTAGAATGGCAATCATGTGACTACCTAATAATGTGCGTGCGCATAACATGATATATTGGGTCACTGTTCTCTTGACACATTTCACTGTTAAGGGTTAAAATTTCTGTGTTCCTCTTCAATTCCTGTTGAAATAATCTCCACGGTGCTGGCATTAAGGGATGAAGCATTTGGGGAGGTTATGAAGTCATGAGAAATCTGCCCTTGTGATGGGATCAATGCCCTTATATAGGCACTTTAGAGAGTCACCCAGCCCTTCTTTGACATATGCCTATAGGCTCAGCCCTAGATTCCTGCTCACACCTCCTGATCTGCCACTGAGGAGGCAGAAAGAAGGTGTTGTCTTAGAAGCAAAGACAGAGCCCTCAGCAAACCCCAGCAGCACCTTGACCCGGGAATTCTCACCCTCTAATGCTGTGTACAAAGAAATTGTTTCCCCACTCTGTATACACACACTACAAGAGACTCTTTCTTTGTCAGTCTGCCTTGAAATGCTCTGTCTGTCCTTCCATCAAGAGTTCTACTAAGCACCAAAGCCTGGATCTGAATGAAAGATTCCTGGATTTCTTATTCCTTCCAGGTAGAATCTTTATTCAACTTTACAGTTAGGTTGCTGTATTTTTAAGGGTCCCCTCACTGAAGCATTTTGTAGATGTTTGTCATTTTCCCCCAACTTCCGTTCTGACCGTTTACTATTGTATGGGATCCTGAAGGAAGAATATCTTAAAAATTATTCAAGCCGCTTGTTACAGTTCCTGAATTTAGCCTGGTGATAGAACATCTCTCTGCCTAGGGTGCGTGAGATCCTGGCTTCAAAACAAATCTGGCAAAAAAAAGAAACAAAACAAAAAACAATCCAGAAAAGACAGTGATAGATTTTATTCATGAGAACACCGTGGTAAGGCCATAGAGTCGTGGAAAGATTGAAAACTCTGAAACGAGCACCCGAATTGGGATTTATAGTCAAGGCAGAGGCTGGGCTCAACAGGTGAGTAAGTCATAAGAGAAAATGTGATGGTTGCTTTAGGCTGTCAACATACTTGGGAAGAGAGGATCTGGGCTCAGGAATTGCCTCCATCTGATTGGCCTGTGGGACATTTTCTTGATTGCTAATTGATGAAGGAGGGCTCAGCTCACTGTAAGCAGTATAAAAAGCTGAGCCAGCCAGAGAGTAAGGCAGTAAGTAGCTGGATTTAAAGAGCTAGCTGGAGCCGTGCGTGGTGGTGAATTCCTTTTAATCCAGGAAGTCAGAAGGCAGAGGCAGGTGGATCTTCGTGGCCTGGTCTGCAAAGTAAGTTCCAGGTCAGCTGGGACTATACACTGAGACTTTGTCTAAACCAAACCACACACACACCACACCTCTGCCCCACCCCCCACGCCACACCTCTGCCCCC
>JAQQSO010007400.1:0-10651 GCA_028658305.1 Pachyuromys duprasi | reverse complement strand
TTCCCTCACTAGGCCCTCCAGTCCTACACCAAGCTATCCTGGGTCCCATCTGCACAGGGGTTCCAGGACACATCCACTCGTGGTCCTTGGTTGTAGAAACCGTCTCATACAAGACCCCTGTGCCCTGCTCAGTTTAGTCATTGTGGAGCTCTTGTTCTCTCCAAGTTTCACCAACCTCCAGTTCTTAGAGTTTCAACAATGACTAATTCCCTTACTCATTTTTTTCTCCTATAGAAAAAAAATGTATATATGATACTAAAGGGTAAATGATATATCCAATGTAAATGTTAAATTTAGGAAGCAATTTAACTGAAATCAATACAAATATAATCTAAATCATTTTGCATTAAGAAAAATTACTCCAAAGAAATACAACCATTCATAGAAAAATAAATAAAATCCCATATTGAAATGATTCAATGAAATACTTTAATTCAATTTACTATGCTGGGAATCAAGTATCATCACTGGTTAGAATTGCAAAGGATATTAAAGAGACACACTTTTTAAAGTTGAGAACCTTGGTTTTTAGATTATAACAAGGCCATGGAATTCCTGATGAATTTTTAATCTACTGTTTTTTTTTTTTTTAAAACAACACTGAAATACTTTTGGCAAATCAGAAGAAGACCTATCTCAACTGACTTCTTTTTTGTCATTTTGTTATTAGTATTATCATCATTGTTACTATTGTTATTGTTGTTGTTGTTTACAATTTACTCACTTTGTATCCCAGTTGTACTATCCTCCCTTTTCTTCTCCAGGACCTACCTTTCCCTATTCCTGTCCCCTAGTCCATTGCTTCGGGAAATCTTCCTCCCCTGCTGTCTGACCCTAGTCTCTAAGGTCCCCTAAGGACTGTCCTGATCCTCTGTGGGCAGGCTATGTTGCCCCAACAGGGAGAAGTGATCAAGGAGCAGGCAATGGTGTTCATGTCAGAGACTGTCTTTTCTCCCCTTATAAAGGAACCCACATGGAGACTGAGCAGTCTATGGGCTACAATGGGCAAGGTGTCTATATCCTCCCTGTGCATGGTCTTTGGTTGATGTATGTATGTAGTCTGCCATGGACCCAGGTATTTTTGGCTTGTGCTCCTTGTGGAGCTCCCCTCTGGGTCCATTGTTCTTCCCCTTCTTCCACAAGACTCCATGTGCTCTGTCCATAATTTAGCTATGAGTCTCTGCACCTACTTCAATCCCATGTTGGGTGGAGTCTTTAGGAGGACATCTGTAGTAGGTGCCTGTCTTGTACTCTCTCTTCTACTGCTTCTGGACTCTATCTTGTTTTCCTTTCTGACTGACAATTAAACATCCTTCTGGGGTCCTCCTTGTTGTTTAGCTTCCTTAGGTATATAGATTTTAGTATGCTTAGCTGATATAGTATGTGCCTAATATCTGCCTATAAGTGAGTATATACCATATGTGTCTTTCTTCTTCTGGGTTAACTCACTCAGGACGATCTTTTCTAGTTCCATTCATTTGCCTGCAAATTTCATGATTTCTTTGTTTTTAGTAGATGAGTAGCATGCCTTTGTGCAAATATACCACAATTTCTGTATCCACTATTAGGTAAAAAAGAATGTGGGTTGTTTCCATATTTTAGCTATTAAGAATAAAGCTGCTATTAACATAGTTGAGCAAATGTCCTTGAACTCATTGGCACAGGAGACAACATCCTGAACAGAACACCAACAGCACAGGCTCTAAGATCAACAATCAATAAATGGGACCTCATGTAATTGAAAAGTTTCTGTAAAGCAAAGGACACTCATTAGAACAAAATGTCAGCCACAGACCGGGAAAGGATCTTCATCAACCCTATATTGACATAGGGCTGATATTCAGAATATATAAAAACTTAAGAGCTTAAACACTTCAGCATCTGCTTTCATACACTGCTGGGTAGAGTCTTTTAGAGGTTCTCTTGGTTGGCTTCTGTCCTGTTTCCTGTTTTCTCCTTCTTCTAGTGTCCATCCAATTTATCTTTCTGAGTGAGGATTGATCATCTTACCCAGGGCCCTCCTTCTTGCTTAGTTTCTTTAGGTGTACAGATTTTAGAATGTTTATCCTATCTTACAGGTATAGTATCCAGTGACTATATATCTTGTATGTCTTTCTGCTTTAGGGATACCTCACTCAAGATAATCTTTTCTAGATCCCATCATTTGCCTCCAAATTTCATTATTTCCTCCTTTTAAATTGTTGAGTAGTATTCCGTTGTGTAAATGTTCCACAATTTCTTTATCCATTCCTCCAGGTTCTGGCTATTATTAATGTAATTGCAACAAACATGGTTGAACAAATGTCCTTGTTGTGTACTTGAGTATCTTTTAAATATATGCCTAGGAGTGGTATAGCTGGATCTTGAAGAAGCACTATTCCTAACCAAACTTTGAGCAGAGGGCAGGGAATCATATGAAAGAAGGGAGAGATAATAAGACCTGGAGAAGACAGGACCTCCAGAAGAAGAGCTACAGAATCAATATATATGGGCAGAGGAGTCTTTTCTGACTGATATTCTAACTAAGGACCATTCATGAATACAACCTAGACCCCTGCTCAGATGTAGCCCATGGCAGCTCAGTATCCAAGTGGGTACCCTAGTAAGGGGAACAGGGACTGTCTCTGAGATGAACACAGTGGCTGGCTCTTTGACCTACCACCCCTAGTGGGGTTCAGCCTTGCCAGGCCACAAAGGAGGACAATCCTGATGAGACCTGTTAAGATAGGGTCAGATGGAAGGGGAGGAGGACATCCCTTATCAGTGGACTTGAAGAGGGGTATGGGAGGAGATGAGGGAGAGTGAGGTTGGGAGGGAGGGGCTATAGCTAGGATACAAAGTGAATAAACTATAATTAATATAAAAATAATGTTTAAAAGAAGTTAAACACCAACAAACCAAGTAATACAATTAAAAATGAGGTACAGAGCTAAACACAGAATTCTCAATAAAGGAACATTGAAGGGCAGAAAACTCTTAAAGAAATGTTTAACATTCTTAGTCATCAGGGAAATGAAAATCAAAATGACCCTGAGATTTCACCTTACACCCATTAGAATGACAAAGATCAAAAACTCAAGTGACACCACATGCTGGAGAGGATGTGTAGAAAGGGGAACCCTCCTCCATTGATGGTGGAATGTAAACTTGTACAACTGCTTTGGAAATCAATCTGGCACTGTCTCAGAAAAGGGGGATTAGTGCTACTTCAAGACCTGGCTATACCATTCTTTGGCATATATCTGAAATATGCTCAACCACACAACAAGGCCATTTCCTCATTTAAGGTGATTTCTTAAATTTTAAAGATAAAAAATTAATTGTTTAATATAAGCTACTTAAATTAGAGATACTGTTCTATACAGCATTATGGTAGCCATAGTTGATAATCATTAGAGCTAAAATTTAGTAATTTATATTTTTTATTCAACAAGCTAATAGACTCCAATGACTTAGACTTAATACAGAAAGATAAGTGTTTATAATTACAAATATAAAATTTATGCATTTACTTACAAACATACAAACATAATTACAGAACATATATTTACCATGAGTTCTGAAGAAAACATTTCATTGAATGTTAATAATTTGAATTTTTTTCCTTTGACAAAATCACATGTATAACGACAACAATAGCAAAAAAATACCCTGAGGGCATGGTAAATTTGTTTTTCTGGTGTTCATTGTATTCTCTTAAACTCATCACTTTATGCTATGCTATTTATGATACATTGAGTGTATTTTAAGACTGAAAATTCCTTTGAAAACTCAAACTTTAAAAGAATATTCTTGGAACTGTAGAGTGGGTTAAACAATATTCAGTAAATACATCCTCCCAAAGGACCCATATCAATATGCCAAAAGCTAAGTCATGCTTATTTTGGCAGAAATTAACATACCCTAGAAAGAAATAGTGAATTTTGAGGTATACTGGAATAACAAAAAGAACTGTGGATTTGATATTTTAAAACAAAAATATTAAGTCTTTAGCAGCAATTTAAAACAGAGTTTTGAGACAATCTCTCTTTTTCTATTTTCTCTCTCTTTTCTATTGAGCCCTCTTTCCTTTGTTCTTATTTGTGTTTTATCAAGTTAGTTTTATTTTCCTAAGTAGAAATTTTCTGCCAGCTAGGCCCAGCTTTCAAATTCTTCCTGGTAACTCAGAAAGAATACTTTAGTTCTGTGTCTAACCCACATACAACCAATGTCATCACTCAGAAAAATCCATGAAAGAATCTGTCGTCTCCATGGGAACTACCACAAAGATAATTTAGGTATATCAGAGTGGTGTGTGAATCTCATTTTCAGAAAGAAAATGTTCCCATAGACATCTTCTAAGAAAACCGTGAAAAGCTCTTAAGTACTAGAATGACCTCTCTTGGTCCACATTGCATGTGTTTCAAAACTATCGTGTAATACTCCACACCTACTACTTGTACATGCTGAAAACTAAAAAATCAACAAAGTTTCTTGTTTATTCATTCACACAGAACCTAAATTCATATAGAAATAAACAATGTTTATTTGGAGTAATTGATTTTCTTAATTAAATATAAGATGGTACATTAAAATAAGCTTTTATTGTGAAAACAGTAATTGTAGTATTTTTAATTTTTTAATTAATTTTTATATTAATCACAGGTTATGTACTTTGTATCCCAGCCATAGCCCCCTCCTTCATTCCCTCCCAATCCAACCCTTCCACCCTCAACCTCTTCCTGCCCCTTTCCAAGTCCACTGCTAGGGGAGGTCTTCCGCCCCTTCCATCTGACCCTAGCTTATCAGGTATCTTTAGGACTGGCTGCCATGTCCTGCTCCATGGCCTAGTAAGACTGTTCCTCCCTCTGTGGGGAGGGAAAGGAGCCAGTCATTGAGTTCATGTCAGAAATATTGCAGTAGTGTTAATGACAGGGAATTAATTTCAAGGTAAATTATCAACAAATCTTTCTTAAAAGCCTTTGTTTTGTTCAGATAAAAGAAGAAATTCATTGTTCGATGTACAGGAAACAACTTATGACTAATGAAAATTTACACATATATACATTTATACATTTAGGGTTTGTACATTTAGTGTTATATTTATACTTTTAGGGTTAGTTCTATATTATTTACCTCAGAAAATTCTGAAGCCTTTTAGAATGTTTTATAATGAATGCATAGTGCTTTTTTCTCAGCTTTATTACTTACGATGTCATAGCAGTACACTTTTCATTTTCCATTGTCAGTCATAAGTGGATCATAAATTGATCAACTGATAGAAAGTAGCTTTCACATTTCTGTAACATTTCTATTCCTTTTAAACTGAAGTTTGCTGTACTATTTTTTAAATCTCTTGATTAATGTTCTGTCAAGGTAAAAGTCACATTGTTTGTGATTTCTGTGCTTGATAACATGAATAACGATTGTAACAAATGCAGGCATTCTGGGCAGCATTTAGGTGTTTGCTTTGGTATGCGAGGGACAGTCGCACATTCAGTTGTGAGATAAATGTTCTTTCAGTTTAGCATAGAAACACCTTGAGCTCAGTCTCTGATGATAATAATGGGTAATGAAGTGATATAAATATGTCTCTTGTGGTTTAGTACCTTTGTTACAGCGAGCCTAGAGCCAACCTCAAACTAAAAGGAGAGAAACCTAAATCAATCCCACTGAAAACAAGGACAAGGCTGCCCATTCTCTCCTTATATCTTCAAAATAGTACTTGAAGTTCTTGCTAGAGAAATAAGACAATTAAAGGAGATCAACAGGATTCAAATTGGAAAGGAAAGTGTAATAGTACCACTATTCACAGATGGTATGAGAGTATACATAAGTGACCCCAAAACTTCTGCCAGAAAACTTCTTTAGCTGATAAACACCTTCAGCAAAGTGGCTGGATACAAAATTAACTCAAAAGAAAATAGTAGACCTCCTGTATACAACAAGCACATTTGCTCAACTGTGTTCATAGCCACTTTATGTGTAACAGTCAAAATCTGGAAACAACCTAAATGTCCCTCAATTGAGGAATATATACAGAAAAAAAATGGTACATTTACACAACGGAATACTACTCAGCAATTTAAAACAATGAAATCATGAAATTTACAGGCAAATTGTGGGAACTAGGAAAAATCATCCTGAGTGAGTTAACCCAGAAGCAGGAAGACAAACATAAGTGGATATTAGCCATAGAATATAGATTAAACACAGTAAACTCTATAGTATTAGGGTAAACAACATGAAGGGCCCTAGGGAAAAAGCTGAAACCTCATTTGGAAGGGAAAACAGGACAGATATTGGAAGTGGGAAAAGACAGGGAACAGGACAGGAGCCTACCACAGAGGACCTCTGAAAGTCTTTACCCAGCATGATATCAAAGCAGTTGCTGGGACTCATAGACAAATTTTTGGCAGTGTGCAGGGAATATTATAGAAAGACCTGGAGCAGACAGGTGCTCCATAAGGAGACCAACAGAGTCAAAATACCTGTGCCCAGAGGAATTTTCAGAGACTCATACTCCAACCAAGAATTATGCATGGAGAAGACATAGACGCCCTCCTGAGAAGAAACTCATAGGGGTTCAGTCTCCAAGTGGATTTTCCATAGTAAGGGAATCATGGGTTGTCTCTGACATGAACTTAGTGGCTGTCTTTTGCTCAACTATCCCTGGAAGGGGGTATCCTTGCCAGGCCACAGAGGAAGATGATACAGCTAGCCATAATGAGACCTCATAGGCAATGGTCAGCTAGAAGGGGAGGAGGTCCTTCCCAGTCAGTGGACTAGAGGAGAGGCATAGGAGAAATAAGGGAGGGTGGGTGAGACTGGAGGAGATGACATGGGTCAGTGATACAAACGGGATACAAATTGAGTAAATTTTAATTAATAATAAAGAAAACACATTAAAAAAGAAAAAAATAATGAAACAGTGACAAAAATCCAAAGTAAATATTTTTGAGAGATTAATTATGTGAGATATTTTTACATTTTCTACTTTTGAAACAGAGACTGTAAATTGAAGAAAACATTTTTTCCAGAAATTGCTTTAAATGTTTTTCTGCCATTCGATATTCCTCAATTGGGAATTCTCTGTTTAGATCTGTACCCCATTTTTAAATTGGATTACTTGATTTGTTGCAGTTTAACTTCTTCAATTCTTTATATATACTGGATATTAGCCTTCTATCAGATACAGGGTCGATGAAGATCCTTTCCCAATCTTTAGGCAGTCATTATGTTTTAACGAGAGTGTCCTTTGGTTTACAGAAGCTTTTAAGTTTCACGAGGTCCCATTTATTGACTGTTGCTTTTAGAACCTGAGTTGTTGGTGTTCTATTCAGGAAGTTGTCTCCTGTGCCAATGAGTTCCAGGCTCTTTCCCACTTTTTCTTCTAAGTGGTTTAGTGTGTCTGGTTTTATATTGAGGTCTTTGATCCACTTGGACTTTAGTTTTGTGCAGGGTGATAAGTATAGATTGCTTTGCATTTTTCTACATGGAGACATCCAGTTAGACCACCAGCAGGCAGAGAAATACTTAAAGAAACGTGCAACATTCTTAGTCATCAAGGAAATGCAAATTAAAATGACCCTGAGATTTCACCTTATACCCATCAGAATGGCTAAAATGAAAAATTCAAGTGAAAACACATGCTGTAGAGGATGTGGAGAAAGGGGAATTCTCCTCCACTGATGTTGGGAATGTAAACTTGTACAACCACTTTGGAAATCAATCTGGCGCTTTCTCAAATAATTATGAAAAGCGCTTCCTCAAGACCCAACTATACTACTCCTAGGCATATACCCAAGAGATGATGAAGTATTCAACAAGGACATCTGCTCACAACCGTGTTTGTAGGAGCTTTATATGTAATAGCCAGAAGTTGGAAACAGCCCAGATGCCCCTCAGCTGAGGAATGGATACAGAAATTGTAGTATATCTACACAATGGAATATTACTCAGCAATAAAAAACAAGGAAATCACAAAATTTGCAAGTAAATGGTAGGAACTGGAAAAGATCATCCTGAGTAAGGTATCCCAGAAGCAGAAAGATACACAAGGTATACAGTCACTCAAAAGTGGATAGACATATAATATAGGATAAACATACTAAAATCTGTACACCTAAGGAAGCCAATCAAGAAGGAGGACTCTGGCTAAGATATTAAATGCCCATTCAGAAGGCAAAGAGGATGGACATCAGAGGAGGGAGAAAACAGGGAACAGGGCAGGAGCCTACCACAGAGGACCTTTGGAAAGTTCTACCCTGCAGGGTATAGAGGCAGATGCTGAGTCTCATAGCCAAACTTTGGGCAGAGTGCAAGGAATCTTATGAAAGAAGTGGGAGATAGTAAGAGCTGGAGAGGGCAGGAGCTCCACTAGGACAACGACAGATCCAAAAAATAGCTAAGTATGCAACAATAAAACTTATATGTCAAATTAGAAATTGCCATGCCTACTGGAAAAATAGATTAAATTAACATCAATCGCAAGAATTCAGCTGTATAATTCAGTAAGTTTGATGGGCTAAATTTGTCATTTATAAATTGTTTGAGAACATCCTAATTTTCCTTTGAGTCATACAATTTATAGCATTACATGAAAAACATTATGTGCAATATGCATATCAACCTGATTAAAACTCTAAAAGTAAAAACGACAAAATGTGAAACTGTTTCAGTCTGATCTGTTATCAATTTTCATGGAATTCATCAATCACAAAGTAATGTTTCCCGAATGGTTCAAATGAAGAAATTAGTCATGTATCACATGGCAATGATTTATGAGAACTGAAGGAAGACTAGTAGTTTCAGATAAGAGCACAACATACTCCCTGATTTTTTATTCATTTTCTATGCATTGTGTATGACCTATTAGACTGGATCTGTGCGTGTGTGATTGTAGATCCAAGACCTTAATTTGGGAAGCTGGAAAGAGCAGCAATGAAATATTTATATTTTGAATGTCTCACTATTCATTGTAAATGTTTATCTATTTAGTTTTTAATGTGTGAAATCGAAACTTTAGAAAAGGATATTAAAAGGAAAAGCTCAATAATATCAGTGGAGGAGAGACAATGTTTCTAAACACAGGTACTAAGATTCAGTGTCGTAAATGTATTTGCCCTGTCATATTACACTTATGTCTGCAAATATTTGAGAGCAAAACTATATATGGATTTCCAAACTTGGGTCGGTGGGGTTGTTGAAATGAGACTGTTTGACTGTTTATTTTAAATTTAGAAAGAAAATGGGCAAACACACACACACAAAAAAAATCAAATTATTCTATGCACTTTCAATTAAATCATATTTTTAATTTCTTTTTATCTTATATCAGCATTTCAAGTTCTAACATACATAATCAAAAATTCTTTTAAACAGTCTTATAGTTTACTTGTAATATATATTGGAGAAGTATAAATCAATTTGCTAAGCACTTAGAGATATGCATTAAACATGAATGCATCAATACAATCATGATAGTGAACATGTACAACACACAGATCTTTTGCGTTCCATTGTGCTCCACCTTCTCAGTCTGAAATTCCAAACCCAATAAATGAATAACTGAGCCATTATCTTGCACCTCAGATTAAATTAATTTGTATTTTCCAGAATTTTCAGTGAATAGAACCATTTGTATTTAGCATGCATTTATCTACTTTGACACATCGTAATTTGAGATGCAACAGCAGTATAATCACTGGTATGGAAAACTGTTGTTAGCTAGTATTTAGCTGTGTGTCCCAAATACACCATGCTTGGTTTTATCTGTTCAGTGGGCACAGGCATCCTACCCACTGTGCTGTCACAAAAAGATTATTGCAACAGTTGTAGCCATTGAGCTGTGTATATCATGTTTGTTTATTGGGAGTTTATTAATGGTTAATAATCATCTGGACAGCTTTTTGTGCATTAGATTAAAATCTACAGTTTCCCTAGGCAGCTATACTGTATGCCTAACACAGTAGTTTGGCTATAATAAACATAGGGAAAATTTAATTAAGAAGAATATGGCAGTATTTTCAAAATCTCTTTTTTTCAAAACTTAAATATATTTGTTTCAACACTTATAGATTAAAATATAAAATTGAGAGAGTCCTCAAAGAGTGCAAACTAGTCATCAGGTATAATTTTCTAAATCTTTCATTGCTAGAGTGTAATCATAAGGGTGATACTGTTTTGTTATTAAACTTGTATTGCATTCATACTGATCTTTTATCTAATGTTCTTTTCACTTTCAAAACCAGGTAATGACTCCTGTTTAATTTAATTTTCATTTTTTTCAGTAATTGCATCTAAAATATTCTCCTTTTGGTAATCTCCTGACTTTTGATAAGTACTTATCTACTTTTGCCTATAATATATCTTAACTATAATTTTAATTACTCTCTTGAAAAGATCTGTATATGAGTTTTTGAGAGGAAGAACAGAAGGAAAATGTGTCGTGTTCATCACATTATGTTACTTTAAACACTGCATACATTTACTGTTGCTGTTATAATTTTAGAGTTTATAACATTACAAGATATATATTCTGAAAGAATAATATTTTAGTTTTTAACATCTCTATTTTGTCATCATCTTCACTTTAATGTAAAACAGTATCACTAAAATTTGAAGTTTTAAACTGCAAATCTAGTTTTTCCCCACAGAAGAAACAGGCATA
>JAQQSO010007399.1:0-10651 GCA_028658305.1 Pachyuromys duprasi | reverse complement strand
AACCAGCTCTTGGTTTCATTGATTCTTTGAATTGTTTTATTTGTTTGTAATTGATTGATTTCAGCCATGAGTTTGATTATTTCCAGCCATCTGCTCCTCTTGGGTGTATCTGCTTCTTTTTTTTCTAGGGCTTTCAGTTGGGCCATAAAGTTGCTTGTATGAGATGTTTCGAATTTCTTCTGGAAGGCACTTTAGTGCAATGAAATTTCCTCTTAGCACTGCCTTCATTGTGTCCCACAAGTTTGGGTATGCTCTGCTTTCATTTTCATTAAATTCTAGGAAGTCTTTAATTTCTTTTTTTATATCTTCCCTAACCAAGCTGTCCTTGAGTAGCAAGTTGTTCAGTTTCCGTATATGTGCAGGCTTTTTGCTGTTTCTGTTGTTGTTGAGGTCCAGCTTTAGACCATGATGGTCAGATAGGATACAAGGGATTATTTCAATCTTCTTGTATCTGCTGAGGCTTGCTTTGTGACCAACTATATGGTCTATTTTGGAGAAGGTTCCATGACATGCTGAAAAGAAGGTTACTGTTTTGATCTGGGGTGAAAAATTCTGTAGACATCTATTAGTTCTAGTTGATTTAGGGTGTCTGTGAGTGCCCTTGTTTCTCTGTTTTGCTTCTTACCGGATGATCTGTCCCTTGATGAGAGTGGAGTGTTGAAGTCTCCCACTTTTAAGGTGTTGGGATCAATGTGTGATTTCAGCTTTAATAATGTTTCTTTTACAAATGTATGTGGTCTTGTATTTGGGGCATAAATGTTCAAAATTGTGATGTCCTCCTGTTGGAATTTTCCTTTGATGAGAAGGAAGTGCCCCTCCTCATCCTTCTTGATTAACTTTGGTTGAAAGTCTATTTTGTTAGATACTAGGAATGCTACCCCAGCTTGTTTTCTGGGTCCCTTTCCTTGAAAAATATTTTTCCAGCCCTTTACTCTGAGGTAGTGTTTATCTTTGTTGCATAGGTGTGTTTCTTGGATGCAGCAGAATGTTGGGTCCTGTTTCTGTAACCATTCTGTTAGTCTATGTCTTTTTATTGGAGAGTTGAGTCCATTGATGTTGATACATAATAGTGGCTGTTAGCTCCTTTTATTGTGGAGTTGGTGGTCTTACTACAATTCATTGCTTTTTTTCCCCCTTTTTAGTTGAGAATTTACCTGTATCCTATATTTTCTTAGATGTAGTTGTTTTCATTGGATTGAAGTTTTTCTTCTAGTATCTTCTGTAGCACTGTGTTGCTGTGTAGATATTGCTTAAATTTAGTTTTGTCATGGAATATTTTGTTTTCTCCATCTATGTTGATTGAAAGCTCTGCTGGTTATAGTAGTCTTGGTTGGCATCTGTGTTCCCTTAAAAGACTGCATGACATCTGCCCAGGCCCTTCTGGCTTTCATAGTTTCTGATGAGAAATCTGGTGTGATTCTGATAGATCTACCTTCATATATTACTTGGCCCTTTCCCCTTGCTGCCTTTAATATTTTTTCTTTGTTTTGTAGGTTTAGTGTTTTGACTATGATGTGACGTGAAGTATTTCTTTTCTGGTCTAGTTTATTTGGTTTTCTGTAGGCTTCTTGTATGTTTATGGACATTTCTTTTTTTAAGTTGGGAAAATTTTCTTCTGTGATTTTCTTAAAAATATTTTCTGGTCCTTGGAGTCTGGAGTCTTCTTTTTCATCTATTCCAATTATTCTTAGGTTTTGTCTTTTCATGGTGTCCTTAATTTCTTGGATGTGTTGTGTTTGGGTGTTTTCTGATTTTTTTTTCCTTGAGCGAGGAATCCATTTCAGCAAGTGTATCTTCAGCTCCCGAGATTCTCTCTTCCATCTGTTGTATTCTATTGTTGATGCTTACCTTTGTGGTTCCTGATCTTTTCTCTAAGTTCTCCAGTTTCAGGTTTTTCTCTGTTTGTGTTTTCTTTATAGATTCTAATTCTGTTTTCATGCTTTGTATCATTTCCATCATCTGATTGAATGTGGCTCCTATTTTTTTGTTTGTTTCCTCTCTATATATCTTTAATTTTTCCTCTATGTGGGCAGTTATATTCTTCTGAATTTCTTTGATGGCCTTGTTCATTTCCTCTTTTTGTTCCTTTAATAACTGCATAAGCATAGCTTTAACATAATTTTCCTGTGTCTCGGCTGAATGAACATCTCCGTTGCTTTTGGGTGTTTCTGGTGGGGCCATGGTGTCCTGATTTTTGTTGGGTGAGTTCTTATGTCGACCTTTGGCCATTTGTTTATATATAATCAAGGAGCTGTTTGTGCTTTGAGGCTGAACTTCAGACTGGAACTGTCAATCTCTGGTGTCTGGCATATTCTTCAAGAAGATCAAGGAGTTCCAGTGGTTTGAGAGTGTGTGTCGTTTGCCTCAGTTTAGCTCTTTTGTGGGATCTGTGTGCCCAGCTCTGTGCTCTGTGCTAGAAGCTGTGCTCACCGCAGGCTGGTTGCTACTCTGGTCTGGAGGCTTAGCTCCTCACTCTGTGTCAGAGTCTGAGTTTTCTGGTTTGAGATAGCAGCTGGGGACTCTGCTCTGGTCTGGAGGTGCCACACCCTTACCTGGGCTTGCTGCTGAGAGCTCCCCTCTGGTCTGGAGACTTGGCGCCTCCTTCTTCTGGGCCAGGGGCTATGCACGACGGTCTGAGATGGTATCTGGGGGTTCTCAGTCTGGCCCGGATACTGTGTGTCCCAGTCTGGAGTGACAGCTCGTGGCACCCAGTGTGGCAGCACGTTCATATCAGGGCTGTGCGCAGCTGGTCACCCGGAGTTTTTCCAGGGAATAACTGGATGTCCCTAGGACTTTTCCACTTGATTTCCTCACCATAGGAATTCCGTTCACCTGGCAATCACAAACGATTTTAGGTCCCAGAGTTCAGTCTCCTGGTCACTGTGCTGACTCTGCTGTCCTGCTCCTCAGTCACAGTGTCCTCCCAGGGCAGCCATCTTGGATCCCTCTCCAAATCTGAGCAGTAGCTAACAACTATCCACTGAAAGGAACAGGCTAGCTTTACAGGTTCCTTTATAAATTCTATACCCCATGTTAAACTAAATTCTCGTAGCACTTTTACAGAAAGCAAGAGAAGTCAGTGAACTCAAGGCAGCTGTTTTTAAGCCATGGCATTTGCATAGCACTTTGGAAGTGGCTAGCTGGAAAGCCAGATCAAATGTAGATCTAACCGTTCTTTCTAAGCTGGTTTTTAACTCCTGGGACAAGCCAATCATATGGCTTCACCCTCCCAAGCCTCTAAATCCACTGTACCTACCATACATAGAAATTCCATTATTTAATAGCTGACACATAGTAACAGTTGACAATTTGTTAGGCACTAGTCTAATTGTTGCTTGTATTTTCTCTTATTTACTTCTCACATCAACTTTTTGAACAGTATAAATTGGTCCCAAGCCAGGTGCCTCAGCCCAGAGGACAAAACTGATCAACCTGACCCAGGCTCTCAGATGGGGAAAAGGAAAGTCCACTACCACATACACAGAGATTCACTATGATTTTATTAATGTGAATGTCCTCAGTATGATAAATAGAGAAAGAGGTTTCTCAGCAATGAGGGAAAGGACATGAAAAACAAAGAAAAAAAATCTTAGTCCTTCTCCAGGCTATTTGGCTTCCCCTATAAATTATTACCTTCCACCACTGGGCTGCTGCCTTGGCTGCCAAAACAAATAGCCCTAAGCAAAGTGGGGCCTATTGATATTCTGATGACATGTCTGAGACTCGATGGTATATAAGAAATAGACAGCTCACACCAGAGAGAAAATTAATTCTTCCAGAAATAACTGGCAGAACTCTGGTAAGTGACATTCACCAGGCTACTCATCTGGAGTCCACAAAACTTTCTGAGTTGTTCAGACAAAGGTGTGTCATTCCTGTAGAGAACAACCTAGACTGGAATGTCTCAGCCAGATTTCAGGTGTGTGCTCAAGTGAATCCAAAACAGAGAGGCCCCACCAAGGAAGTGGTCAGAATGAGATACCAATACCCCAGTAAATTTTGGGAAAACTGACATCACCAAGATCCCCCCTGCTGGGGGAGGATGAAAGTACTAGCTGGTTTTTGTAAGTACCTTTTCTGGGTGGAAAGAAGCATTCCCCACCCACACTGAAACTGCTCAAATAGTAGCTAAAAAGCTCCTCCTTGGTCCCCAGGTTTGTCCTTCCCCTAGCAACGGGGTCCAACAGTGGCCTGGCTTTCATAACCAAAACCTCTCAATTAATAGCTAAAGCTTTAGGCATAGATCAAAAACATCATTGTACACACACACACACACACACACACACACACACACACATAATTTACTAGAATTCTGGGCCAGTAGAACAAGATGTTAAAAGAAACTTGAACAGAACTCTCATTAGAGTCCAGCCCACGGTGGATAGGCTGCCTTCCTTAGCTTTTGTAACATTGCACCCTGTATGGGAACGGATTTATCTGTTTGAGATTTGTTTAGAAGACCTTCCCCATTGCTTTCCATGCTCAGAGATGACATTTGGCAGAACTGTCTACCCATGCCTTTCTCAAGTCACTACACGCCCTCCAGTTCTCCTGAAGAGTTTAAGTTAGCCTGGGTATAACTCCATTTTGAAATAAAGAGCCATCTTGACTGGGAGCTGAATTCAGGTACCAGGAAATATCACAGAATGTACACTTGGCAGAAAACAAAGTTAACTTTCCTAGCAACAGCCTCCAGGGAATATCACAGAATAGATACTTCATAGAAAATAGAGACAATCTCCCTTGCAATAGTCAATGAGAATGGGTTGGGAATCAGTTGGAAAAATTCTCCCCAGTGTTTCAGGTATAGTTTAGAAGAATAACAATTGTGATCATATGCCTTAGGCAATTATGATTATGTGCCTCAGAGAAAGTCATCTCGCCCCTCTTTTACCCAATCCTGTAACACCAAAGCATGTGTTCCCCCCCCCCCGCTTGCTGTCATGGAAACATGTGCCCCCCTGCTTGCTGTCATGGAAACCCCCTGTTCACAGTCTTTCCCTTTAAAAATTCTGCTCACTCAGAGCTCAAGGTCCCACTTTTTCTCTACTGCTGCATCAGTGAGACTTGGGTCCCGAGTTCAATCGCTCTCATAAAAAAGCTCTGTTGCTCTTGCCTTGAGTCGTCTCCTAGTGGTCTCCAAGGGTCCCGTGATCCTGGCATTATACTCCATACTGGCTATTCATTAGACTCTCTGAGAGACCAAGCCAACCTCAGATATTACCACCAGCTTCCCCTTGTTCAAGTCCAGTTATAATGTCTGGGTCAAGAAGGGAGCAAACCTGGAACTAACATGGAAAGGACCCTATGAGATAATTCTCTCCACTCCTATGGCAATGAAGGTAGCTGTCATTATACCATGGATCCACCACATCCAGGCCATGAAAATGGAAGCCACAGATGCTGCTGTCAAATGGTCTGTCTCTGGACTATGGATCCATTGAAATTAAGGTTTCATTGAGCTCTGGATGCTCCTTTCCCCGCCCCTCCACCTCTTCCTGAGACCTCTTCCTGTGTTTGGTATGAACACAGGACTATGGTCCAATCCCTATCACCCACAGGGCTGGACTGGAAACTGAGGATACAAGGAAGGTATTTGCTAGTGTGACTACAAACAATTCATATTCAATCTTGATCTTTGCTCACCAATGTCCACTTTAAATGTCTGATTGTATTTGAGATAGGAATACAAAGTTTACCGTTCTATGCATGCCTGGTGGCTGGGCCCCCTAATTGCCAGAAACATAGGAGGTTCCATTGTAGAAGTTGGATTTGTGAAACCGTGAACTTTTCCTTTAAAAGATTCTGGCCCTTTGGAAACAGGGAAAACCTGAGGAATCAGACTCTATGCCACAGGAAGGGACCCTGGGGGTAGAGTTAATCATTCCCAAACAGAAACTAGCCAGGAGTGCTGGTTGTGCTTAGACAGTCAGCCTCTGTACTACATAGGAATAGGAACAAACCAGACTGTCAGTCCAGTAACTGAAAAAAAAAATCACTGTGATTGGGGCCAGCGCAAATTAGTGTTCTGCCTAGTGAGTTAACTCATCTGAATATTACAATATTACAGAGCCCCTGAGACTACTTGGTGGGCATGCACCAATGTGCCCCTTCTGATGCTTCCCAAACTAAGTAGACAGGTTGATCAGGACCTAGAGGTATTAAAATTTCTGTTTCTGAATTAAAATGACAGTCAGACTCCCTCACTGAAATGATCCTACAAAACTGGAAAGGCGTAGAGTTACTTCTTATGAGATAAAGGAAACTATGTATGGATTTGGAAAAAAAAAACCAGCTATTTCTATGCCAATTGATCAGGAGTAATGAAAGAATTGCCATGGCTGAAAAAAAAAACTCAGAGAAAAAGACAAAGACATAAATCAGATACTTGCTACTCATCTGTGTTCTTTTGGTACCACTGGCTCACTATTCTGCTATCAGCACTGGCTGGGCCTTTCATTCTCATTTTGATTGGATTAACAGAGGACCTGCATCTTAAACTAAAACAGGATAAGTCTGTGGTTTGACTCATTCACTAGGATCAATGGGGAATGTAACAGAGCCCAGATCCTAGTAGGTACCTAGTACAACTGACTCGATAATGGAAGGGCCATTCAGGCTGTAAGACATTAAGAACATAGAACCTCCTGCCAAAACTAAAACAAATGCCTAATCCATCAAAGTCCATGGTTCTGGAAAAGTCCCAAAATGTGTTAACCTTGCTTTTTGGCTTCTGTAGTTCTGCTTCTGACTAAATGTTCTTGTCAACAGAAGTATGTCAAGTCAGAACATGGTTTCTGTATTTAAAAGCTCACCCTGAGAAAGGCTCAGTGGTATCCTGGAATCCCAAATACCCCAGAGTAGTAACGAGCTGGCTGATAAAGATGTTCTATTGGCTTAAACCCATGCCTGAGTGTGGTTAATGCCCTACAATGTTTAGACTACACATATAGGCAGTGAACTCACATTCTATAAAATTGTAGCAAGTAACCACACTAGGTCACTTTTGCTACAAGCAGTAAATGTCAGATAAGACCAGAGGAAGACTAACTGTAGTCTGATTATCTATTCAGAGTGAGATTCAGAGTATGATTTAGGCAATCTCAATCTGTGATCTTGTTTAGTTTCTATTCCAGTATGAATATTCTTATATCTCCAAAATGTATGTTTTAGAATTCTAATCTTAAATAGATGGTATAGAAAGTAGGATCTGTTGGAAGTGACTGGATCATGAAAGCACAGCCTACCGGAGTGGGATGAGTGCCTTTTAAAAAGATGCCTGAGTTCATGTCAGAAGCAGCCCCTGTTCCCCTTCCTAGGGAACACAGAGCTGCCATAGGCTACATCTGTGCAGTGGCTGGCTCTTTGATAATCTCCCCCTAAGTTGGGGCAGCCTTACCAGGCCACAGAGGAGGACAATGCAGCCAGTCCTGATGAGAGCTGATAGACTAGGATCAGATGGAAGGGGAGGAGGACCTCCCTTATCAGTGGACTGGGGGAGGGGCATGGGAGGAGATGAGGGAGGGCGGGATTAGGGGGGGGAATGAGGGAGGGGGCTACAGCTGCATACAATGTGAATAAATTGTAATAAATTACAAAGCAAGATGACTGAAAGACATGTCTCACCACTACCTTCCATGAGAAGACATCATCTCCCAGGAAGCAGCCCTCCACCAGACACCACAATATGCCAGTTCTCTGATCACGCACTTCATAGACCCCACAACCATGAGAGTTAAATTTTGGTTGGTGATAAGTTTCTCAGTTGCTAGTATCTTGTTATAACAGCCACAAAAGAAGAAAAATGCCTTTTTATACATGTTGGCTTTTTATTGTGGCATAATGGTAATCCACAAACAAGTGAATGATAAAATGCCACTGCATTTTACTATACTGAAAACACCCACAGGACCAATATGAACATAAATTTTACATATGGGTCTAGTCAGTTTATTAGATACTACTAAGATGAGATGATGAAATATTCTGATGAAAAAGTCTTTTATAGCCCAACAGACTGGAAGTTTTGCTGTCCCTCACAGCCATAGTTAATAATAAACACTCCTTGAGGTCATTTAAGACTGCTATCCTACTGTATGCTCAACTTACTTGTTTAACCTGCTTTTAAGAGAACAATGTAACTGCCAATTTTACTTGCCTTGGATTTTCTGTGTAATCAACCTTTACAACTCAAGATAATGGTTAACTGTGATCTTGGTTACATATTAAGGTTAAAAAAATCTTGTAAGATGAATATTCACCATGAATGCTGACAGGAAAATATTGTATGATAAACAATGACATTTGTACTACTGTTTGTTATCTGGGTCATTTGGGACAAATTAGAGTCAGTGATTTAACCTTTTGTAAAATTCTGTTACAAAGATTTCCGTAAAGTATCTATCATTCCTCCCACAAGTGATGATTTCCGTGCTGTTCAATAAAAGAACGAGCAAAGCTCTTTGTTGGGCATAGACATATAGGGATGGACACAGGCATGGGGTAGGGATAGAGCCACAGGAAACCGTCCAGGCAGGCACTGATTCACACTAATTCAACAGACAGACAGGAATGACAGAAGTCATAAGAAGAGCAGTGTAGAGAATTCAAATCTGGGCTGGTTCTTGATTAAATAACATCAAAGTGAAATGCTTTGGTTTCTTTCTTTAATGGGACATGGATGTGTTATTGGTAGCTCCGAGTTTATTATTAATGCACTCAGACTGGCCACATTTTATTGGCCCACGTGAGGAATATCTAATGCATTAAATATATGCACCAAGCTATATTGTAATGTGGATATATCAAGTCACAAACTCAGAAACAGCCTTTCTCGGCTCCGTCTTCCCTGGGACCTTGTCTGAAGCCTTGTGCTACAAGGATATCTACTGATGATAAGTGTGATTCCCTCACACCAGAAGAGTGAAAAATAGAAAGCAACCAAGGCATTACTTTCTTGAAGTAAACAAGGCTACAATTCCTTGGGCCTAGATTTAATTGAATTTTTGTTTTTGTGTCTATAAAGTACATATAGAAGTAGAAAAGTCACAAATGTGGAAAGAATTGGTAATACAAATGCACAAAACATTTTACAAAGGAGCAGCTAAGGTAAGACTGTGACAAAGGTAAAGGAAGTCAATATATATTTTATTTTTTAAAATTCTGCATTTCAAGTTATTTATTCTTTATTGTTTTCTTTTCTCATACAATATATCCTGATGCAGTTTCCCCTCTCTCCACCCCTGCCAGTTCCCTGCCCCTCACATTTCTTCTGCCCCAGGTTCACTGCTTCTCCATTTCTCTCCAGAAAAGAGCAGCCCTCCTAGGGATATCAACCACACATGGCATAACAAGATGCAATAAGACTAAGCACAAACCCTCCTATCAGAGCTGGATGAGGCAACCTAGTAGGAGAAAGAAAAGGTCCTAAGAGCAGGCAAAAGAGTCAGAAACACCCCTCTCCCCAATCCCAGTCTTTCCCTAGTCAAAATGGTCTTCAATTCTACTGATAATTAATTTAGTACATGACATATTTAGAGGAAGGATGTAATTTCCTAGCTGTAAAGCAACTGTTGAAGACTCTATGGAGTATGATATAGTAGAGCTACTCAAGTCTGAGGGCTTATTAGCTGTCTGGGGAAGAATTATGCAACTTAAATTTTCAGGCCTGAAGTCTATTATAATAGTCAATATAGTGTTTGTTAAAAGGTATGACTAAAGGGCCTGATTCTGTTTCAGTTATGAATATTTAATAGTTTAATGCTGAAAGCAAATTTTAAACTACTTTCTGTCTTGCCTTCTTTTATTGGAAATAGGATTTTTTCTCATGTAGTATATCCTCACTATAATTTCCCTTATTTTACTTCCCTCCCCTCCCATGCAGATCCACTTCCTTTCTGTCTCTCATTAGAAAATAAACAGGCAAGCTGTACTACAGAGCAATAGTAATAAAAACTCCGTGGTATTGGCATAGAAACAGAATAGTGGATCAATGGAAGCAAATAGAAGACCCGGAAATGAACCCACACACCTATGGAAACTTGATTTTGACAAAGAAGCCAAAACCATTCAAAGGAAAAAGGACAGTATCTTCAACAGATGGTGTTGGTCCAACTGGTTATCTATAGGTAGAAAAATGAAAATAGATCTACATTTATCACCCTGCACAAAAGTAAAGTCCAAGTGGATAAAAGACCTCAACATAAAACCAGACACACTAAATCAGTTAGAAGAAAAGTGGGGAAGACCCTAGAACTCATTGGCACAGGAGACTACTTCCGGAATAGAACACCAACATCACAGTCTCTAAGATCAACAATCAATAAATGGGACCTCATGAAATTGAAAAGCTTCTGTAAAGCAAAAGATACTGTCATCAAAACAAAACGACAGCCTACAGCTGGGAAAGGATCATTACCAATCCCACTTCTGACAGAGGGCTAATATCCAGTATATATAAAGAACTCAAGAAGTTAAAAAGCAACAAATCAAGTAATCCAATTAAAAATGAGGTATGGATCTCAAAAGAGAACTGACTGTAGAGGATTATAGAATGGCAGAAAAACAGAAAAACACTTAAAGAAATGCTCAACGTCCTTAGCCATCAGGGAGATGCAAATCAAAATGACCCTGAGATTTCACCTTACACCCA
>JAQQSO010007398.1:0-10652 GCA_028658305.1 Pachyuromys duprasi | reverse complement strand
GAGGGCTGCTAGGCCTGTGCTAGGCCACAGAAGAGGACATTGTAGCCATTCCCGAAGAGACCTGATAAGCTAGAGTTAGATGGAAGGGGAGGAGGTCCTCCCCTATCAGTGGACTTGAAAAGGTGCAGGGAGGAGATGAGGGAGGGAAGGGGGAGATAGGGAAGGAATGTGGGAGGGGGCTACGGCTGGGATATAAAGTACATAACCTGTGATTAATATAAAATAAAAAATAAAAATTAAAAATTAAAAAATAATATAAAAAAATAAGCACCCTTAGGTCTGAGACTATTTGGAACATGACATATCTACAAGGTATCAGAACTTTTACTAAACTAATGCTCTCTCCCAGAAGCTATCAATTGCCAATATTTTCTAATTTACCAATTGTGATTTCATGCATGTCTCTTCTTTCCATGCTTGGATTTTGTCTGGCTTGAGAACTTGTGAAGTTACTTCCAAAAATTCAGAGTCCACATGTGCAGTTGACCTACTCTGTGCAGAAAACACTACTTCCTTGTAGTCATTCATAAGTTCTCAATATTATTTTCTGTCCTAGTTCCCTCTACTATGATTCCTGAGCTTAGGGAAGAATACATTTGACGTAGTCATTTATTTTCTGTACTTTAACTTACTGTTGGTTCCTATTAATCAACTTTTGGTGCACAATTGAAAATATCTGATGCAGATAAAAAGATTCAATAATCACTGTGGTAAAAAATAAGCCATTAAGAGATTGTTTAAGGAAGAACTCCCCTATCAGTGGACTTGGAGACAGGCATGGGAGGAGATGAGGGAGAGTGGGTGGGATTTGGAGTGAGTGAGTGAGGGGGCTAGAGCTGGGATACAAAGTGAATAAACTGTAATTAATACAAAAAATAAAAATTGAATTAAAAAGTCGGCAGAGTTATAGCAGTATATTCTCGCAAAAGAACCATGAGTGTCTAGCCACAGAGCTCTTCTTCCTGCTAACTCTTCCAAGTATGGGTTCTGTCTTGGGGACAGAGCATAAAATCCAAACTGAAAATGTTTCATTGTTGCCGTGCTATCTGTGCCACTATGGCACAGTGGGCATAGTTAGAAGGGTGGTCATTATTTTAGCTCACAGCTCTCAAAAGTGAGAAAGTGATATGATTACTTTTCTCCTCTGGTAAGATTCCCATCATGTTTAAGCATCAAGAAGCTAGCTAGGAGTGTTGAAAAGTTTGACCACTCTGTGTTATACATTGCAAGAATATCATGAATAAGTAGGGTTAAAATGGTCATCATACAAAAACAATCTTCAGATTAAATAAAATTCAAACCATAATCACAGTACAATTATTCGCAGAAATTAAAAAGGTAATATTAAACTTCATATACAAACAGAAAGACAAGTATAGTTAAATGAACAGCAGCAAAATACTGCTTCAATTATAACCATCCTAGATTTCAAATTATACTGCATATATGCAGTACTAAATTTACCATGGTACTACATGAAAATAGAAACAATGTCCAGTAGAAGAGAGCTAGGGATCCACTTATGAGCTCAGATTTCTACAACCAACTGATGCTTGGCAAAGATACACTATACTCTGAAAAAAAGACAGCATCTTCATTAAATGTTGCTGGAGCATGCTGTTAAGGATCATTACTGGATAGCCCCTGAGCTCAGTGATAAAATGACAGACTCCCTTCCTCAACTGGGATTCCCTTGTCTTTGCTTGATCTGGGGAAGCTCCAGATGCTCTTAGGAGTGTCACATAACCCTCAGGGAATACACACCCAACACTTTCCTGATAGGAAGCCCTTTCAGTATGAACCTGGTGATTCCTGGAAATACCCTCCCCTGTGCTAATGAGATGTCTTAGAACCTAAACTTTCAACCAAAGACCTTTTTCCATACCTCCCTGTTGCACATAGAATAGTAAGTACTGCTTCCTACTTCTTATGATACCATTGTGCTGCTGTATGTATCTCTGGTACTCTTAGCTTCAGCTAACCAAACACTTCTGTGGCTGGGTTGGTGTCCCAGTACCTTGCCTGGTCATAGAAGATGGCTAGTTCAGTCTCTGTATTTTCATTACTAGGAGTCCATGTAAAGTCACCCTTCTAGATTCCAGCATGTTTCTATTGCACTAGGTTTCCACACAGCCCCCCCAAATCGGGTTGGGGATGCAGGGAGAGAGGGAGAGAGAAAAGTGAGTAGGGTGGAATTGGAAGTCAATATAATGTTATTTAACAGTTTAGAAAAAAATAATATACAGGTAAATGGGTAGAACTGGACACAACCATTTTTAGTGAATTAATCCTGACCCTGAAACACAAACATTTAATGATTTCTTTCATTTGTAAATGTTAGTTTTGAATCTTCAGATTTGTATATCTTATTTGTGTTTTATGACACTATTCCTAGGGAGATTTGAAAACACATCTAGTCACCAATGTCAGATTAAAGTATGGAAAGGACCAAACTCCAAATTGGTGAGCCAATGCACACTGGGGCTACTTACAAGAATCTGTATAAGGGGTTATTAACAGGAGTATAAATATACCAAAGAGAGTTACACCACCATAACCAATGCTGGCATGGAAACCTGAGGTTCAGTGTAAAACTTTCAGGCAGCTCAACAGGTTCGAATGTGTCCTCTTCAGAAATCTCAGTTTATCTGAGCTCTTCAGGAAGCTCAGGTGGTCTATCCTTCTTACAGGCAACTTGGCCTCTCTGCTACTTTCAGGGAATTTGAATGATTTGTCTCTCCTTGGCTGTGGATGAACAGAAAGTGACTCCTAGCAGGAGTCATTTATATGCTCTTATGGATGGAGGCTCTTAGTGAATCTGGTCAGTTTTCATGGAATTTATTAAGCTATATTGAGTTATTTACTTCCTGTCATAATGTGCTTCCCAGTAGTATGTTTAACACCCCTTTGTTTTACCTCTCTTTAAATAGCTTGTCTTTCAGTGAGCTTCATTGAGAGCTGAAAGGTTTTAACATTGGAAAATACAATAATATCAAATACTCACAGTAGTACAGAAAATAGGAATCGGTCATGGAGACCAAGGAATGGATTTTCAAGGGAGAGAAGTTGGGATGCAGTTATATAATGGAGCTAGGAAAATAATGAAACAAGAAATGTTAATGGGGGTGAGGTATTGTAGAGCAGGAGAGAAGAGGAAATATAGGGAGGTATAAATAACACTAAATGCTTCAAAAAAGCATTTATTATAAATTTATTATAAATACTTCTTTAAAACAAGCATATGCATACACTTTAAGAAGCTTAAGGGAATTATCCTAGAGTCATGCAACAATATCCTTATTAGACACAAGAGGCTAACAAGTAAAAGACTTCCTGTCAGGAGTTGCTGGCCAATGAGACCTCAGTGATTATCAAATACAACATGTTATTGCTATTGCTCTTGGCTACCCTTTAGAACTTGATGATAAAAATCTATTACCACAAACCACAAAACTAGATTAACTTTTTTCCCACATCTAGTGCATTTTTTTCTATCTTTAATTGTGTCCCATTCCTAAATTGTATTCCATTGCCCTCTGCCACTTAATAATGAATGTATGCACCCTCTATAATAAAACACCACTTTCACCAGGCACCTCTCAAATCACCCTAGAGTAATGAGCGTATCATAAGATCATGGAAGATACCTAAAATATGAATTTAGGGGACACTGTACAATGTATGATTATTTGCTATTTCTTTAAGGTGCAGTATATGTGAATACTTCAGGGTTATATCATGCAATTTTAAAGAATTGTTAGATGGAAAAATCTTCCTATTTGGGAGTATTCCATCATGCTTTCAGTTTTCTAGCTCTAAAGCATTAGCATCTTTAAACTCTGCTTTCATATTCTCATCTTCGTTAATCACCGAACTCCTTTTGATTGATTTGAGTATATCATCTATTATACTGCCCCTTCAACTTTTTGCCATATGATTATTTCTACTAACAATAAAAGTTTGTCCTCCCCTATCAGTGGACTTGAAAAAGGGTAGGGAGGAGATGAGGGAGGGAGGGAGGGGTTGGGAGGGAATGAGGGAGCAGGACCCTCATTCCTGCTCATACAGCTGGGATACAGAGATAATATAGTATAACTAATAATAAAAATAAAAAGGAAACCAAAATTTAATTATTTGGAATTGGATTCATGACACTTTCCAATTAATTATTGTTTACCTATTTGAAGGACATTTTAGATAAGAATCCAGAAACAAGTTCATTACTTACAAATTCATGGTATACATCTGCAGCCACCACATGTGTTATGAGACTGTTCAACCACTCAATAGAAGCAAGGACATTTGGTTAGGAGGTCACCTGCTCCCAAAGGAGCAGATTTGATACCAGTAGCAATAGGGACATCCATGCTCTCAGACAACAAACTGAGATGATCTGTTCGTATGAGGCTATAAAAATTAAATTATCTTGGAATGTTGTCTCTTCTTAGGGCACTCTTCCATGTGATTAAATTTGATATCATTTAATAGATCATTCCATTTTTATAACTGGGAAAATACAGAGAAATGGTTATATTTTTACACTACAGAGTTTGAAACGTAAGAGACTTGTCACAGTTTGCATTTGCTCCAAAAGAACTTCTCAAGTTTGCAAACACATGGCGCTTTGACTAATCATGAGCCCAAGACTTTGAGTCATTATCTGTACATATTTGAAGTTCTAAAGAATTAATGGTTATCTCTCATTTTCTTAAATACATTATTATTGTAACTAATTGATTTTCCTGGCATATAACACTTAAGACTTCAGGGAGTTGATAGTTTATTCATGTTGATTTAGGTGGGCAGATATTCAATCTTGACAAACAAATTAACTATAACTTCCCATTTCTGTGCTTGAAACAATTGGACCATTCATTTAATCATTGTGTTCTCATTAAATCCTAATTTCTCAATAATATAAATTGGGCCTCACCTCATAATTTGTATTATTGTTTTTGTTCTGGAAAGTGAGCTTTGACATTTAAAGTGTCAAAGAACTTGTGCTCTTTAGATACCAGGAACACTGTCACCTTTTTCTTCCCTGTTGATAAAGACTATGTAAAATAACTCTGAGAAATGTCATGTGTCTACAGCACATGGAGAAAAATCCTTTGGGAAACCATTGAGCTCAAGATTAATTGAGCAAACATAATGTAGGAAGTTCTCTCAGATCTGTGTTGCTGCTTCTTTAGAGGGAACATGATCAAATATCAGTTCTTCAAGGATGCAGAATAAAAGAGAAAATATACACTCCAAAAACATTTTGAACATGTATGTAGTAATAAGTTTTACTTACAGGTAAATGGATGAATGGTAACTTACCAGAGCCAGAAAGAGTCAACGTCACCTGCATCTCTGAGAAGATCCACCACAGTGTGTTCTCTACCACAGGAAAGCTGCTCACCTGAGTGCTGTGTTCATTCAACTTTCCTCCTCCTATAAACACTGCCAGAATATACCCAAAGCCAAGCAGAGATGGGGTCAGATTAAGTCAATGTCTATAGATCAGTGACATTCTTCCCTCAGGATTTACTGACATCCTCTTTACTTTTACCACAGTTATGTCTCAATATGTGTCACACTGCATTTCCTCCATATGATCTATAGAATTCAAGCCATTCTCCAAATCAGCAGGGCCATCTCTATTCATTGATTACTCATTCTCAGGTAAGTAGGAGAAAAGTATTCATTCCCAATGCTTCATCTTATTTCAAGATCGTATGTGTGCCATATCTTCTGCAGTATGCTCTCATGTTTCTGGTTTTAAAAATGCTTTCAATAATTATGTGAGCAGTGACCCTCTCTATCTCTACAATAATCAATTATTCTAGACTCTTTTAAATAAATCAAAATCTCCTTCAACAACCATCAGAACTGTAAAATGTTTCCCCCATTAGACTAGATGTCAGTTACAGTAATCAACAGGTCTAAACACAAATGTTTATAAGGCTCTTTGACAAGCACATCATGTGCAATTTTCAAAAGTCTAATTTCAGATGCAGATCAAATATTTGTAGACACCTTATTTTCACATCTTATAATATAACCCACTGGTTTTTTTATGTGACTTGAGGCATAAAACAAATCAGATAATTGTTTGTTGCAATGTTAGTTGCTGTTCCATGGTTTCAATACTTGCCACATTTTATCAGGCTTGCTGATGGCCTTATCCTGTTACTGAGTTAACAATTTCAAACAATTATCCTGAAATATTCTACATAGTGACTGGTATAATCAGGAAACTCATTCCAAGTTATAAGAAATCAATAACAATATAAGTCCACATTTTTCATGTTGCTTGACCAAAATATACAATTTCCTCAGCAACAAACAGGATAGCTAAAACTATTCTGAACAATGAAAGAGTCTCTGAAGGCATAATTTTATGATTTTCTATATAACTATAAAAATAAAAATAATTGTGGCAGTATCTGATTCATTTGCCTGCTTGTGTGACCTTTATCCTTCACTGGGTTTCCTCTTCCCACCTTGATATGAGACTATATGATAGTATTATTTTATATCTTGTTATGCTGAGTTTGGCCATTATCACTGGAAGGCCTGCTCTGATCTGGGGAAAGGGTGTGGGCAGGTGATTGTACCTATCCTTTGTCTTTTTATTTCCACTGCATTCTGTAATGTATTTGTAGCTGAGGTTTGTTAACGTAGATTCATAAGGAACTAGCCTTAATCTTCTTAATGTTGCCATTAGCAAGGAACATCAATTGTTAAAGACATTGTTTTTCTCCAATGTGTACTTTGTTCTTTGTCAATAATCAGCTGATTACACCTATCATTTTTCTCTACATTTCCATATAAATTTGCTATTATTTTTAAAAATATTTTTAGAAGAAATATGTTTGGACTTTTTGGAAATGCATAATTTTACCATCAGATCCAGGTATCTCTCCCATCCATTTTATTCCTCTTTACTTGAAAAGTGTTTCTTCCATTTCAGAATTTTGGTGAAACCTCAAGTGAAGGATACTATGTAGAAAGTTGAGGAATGAGAACTTAGATGAAGGAAGTTATGTCATTGAATATATAGTTTGAGGGGAGTTATGGTTGGTGTCAACTCTGTATTTCTCTCTGTCTGTCCTTCCCCTCTTTAGCCCTATTTACTTCTCTATCTCTTAATTTCTTATTCCTCTCATCCATTTCTTTCTCTTTCTCCATCTTTTCTCATCACCACGATGTAAACATCTTCTCAATTGCATGCATCTGCCATACAAAACTATGCTGCATAAGGCCAGTGCAACATGATCAGATAACCTCAGACAGAGGACTATGAAATAATGAATATTATTTTTTTCTTCTATGATGTTCTCATGTATTGATACAGCAATAGAAAACTGGCTCACAGGGCTGTCTAAGAATTCACTTGTGACTTTTTAATGGTATTTTCTCAACAAAAGGACAAATAATCCATAGCTAAATTGTTTAATTTCCCATCCCTTGGAAGTTTTCCTCATTTCTCTCCATTGTGCTTATTAGTTACCTAATACAGTAGCCATGTGTCTTAGCTAGGGATTTTATTGCTTACATGAACAATACAATCAAAACAACTTTGAAAGGAATGCCTATTTCACTTCTACTTCCTCATAATAGTGTATCACTGAAGGAAGTTAGAGCAGGAACTAAAGTCAGAAGCCTGGGGGCAAGACCTGAAGCAGAGGCCATTGCGGAATGCTGCTTACTGAATTACTTCCTATGCCTTGCTCACCTTGCCATGTAGGCCCTGTCATATCACCCACCCGTACCTACACAACAGGTCTGATCACAAGTCAGTCTGTTGAATAGTTTCCTCAACTGATACTCCCACTTTAACAATGCCTCTAAATTATGTTAAGCTGATGTAAAGCAGGCTAGTACAGAAGTCTAAACAAAAGCACAAATATATACAGCATAAAATATAATATCCACATATAAGCAAAACCATAATTATTTTTTTTCCTTTTTAGATCTAGGTTATGTCACTGACTCATACAGTATAATTGATTGTAGGTCCATCCATTTCCATGCAAATTTAATTTTTTCTTAACAGATGAGTTGCTAAATGATATAAATATAACAAGTTTTGTAATCATTTCGTTGATTTTCATGCTGTTACAAACTTTGCCATCAAAGAACATGACTTTGCTGGATTATAAGGTGTAGAGTCCTTTGGGCCCATGCCCATACTGATATGGATGGATGTTGTTATAAAACAGAAAATCATAATCATTCAAATTTTCAATAAAGGCTCAGGAGCCAGATGATGGGGCAAAAACCTGATAGCTCAGAGAGGCAGAGAGAACACCCAGCTGGCCTCTCTGCTCAGCCAGCAACCTAGAAGGAAAAAGCTTTCATACTCAGCCTGCATCCAAGAAGGTTAAAGACAAAGCCCACTCTCCTTCTGCACACTTTCTTAAATATACTTCAACTCAATGTCCCTCCTTTTCTGTTTACTCCCTGTCAGCTAGTTTCTTGTTCTGCCTCTTGATCTAAGGTTATTTTTTAAATCCTGTGTATAGAAAGCTCATGGCTTAAAGGTGTGTGTTAGGGCAGAGCCACACCAAACAAGAAAAATGGTTTTACAGTTCACTATCTTGGTGTTTGCAATGGGATCAAATATTCTGCAACATTTCCCTCTTTGCCTAAATAAAAGACTTTTATGTTAACATCAATACATTAGATACTAACAGTGAAAAATTACATTCATGATATCCAGTCCATATGTATTTATCAACCTTGAAAAAATATTCTACTATCTATCTTATCTTGTTGTGTTCCAACAAAAAGGAGTTTGAGGTAAACAAGTGTGAACTTTCTTGTATCAAGGTGCTTTACTCTGACTGTAAAAAAGGACTATGAAATAAACCAGGGTGACTAGTTTCTACTGGAAGCCCTCTTGAAGAGATCCCATGTGTAATGTCTTGTTTTTTGTTTGTTAGGGTTTTTTTGTTGTTGTTGTTTTTAATTTTCTTTCAATCTTTACTCCCTATTCAGGGATTGTTAAACTCTACCAGCAGGCTCCAACAAGAGTGAAGATGAATATTTTATGTACATATTTTTTGAAGGAAAATTAATTTAATTATATTTATTTAAAACCCAGATGCAGAGAAACTATTACAGCAATTTAACAATTCACATGGCAAAAACAAAACATCATTGAGCAAATATATAGTTTTTCATTGTTTGAAAATTTATTTTATGAGACTGATATTTCAACCAAGGACCATGCATGGAGATAACCTAGAACCCCTGCTCAGATGTAATCCATGGCAGCTCAGTCTCCAAGTGGGTACCCTAGTAAGGGGAACAGGGACTGTCTCTGACATGAACTCAGTGCCTGGCTCTTTGATCACCTCCCCCTAATGAGGGAGCAGCCTTAATAGGCCACAGAGGAAGACGGTGCAGCCAGTCCTGATAAGACTTGAGAGGCTAAATTCAGAGGAAATGGGAGGAGTGCCTCCCTTATCAATGAAGTTAGAGAGGAGACTAGGAGAAGAGGAAGGGAAGGTGGTGTTGGGAGGGAATGAGAAAGGAATTACAAGTGGGATACAAATTGAATAAACTATAATTAATATAAAAATAAATTTGAAAAAGAAAATTTAATAAATTTTAATTAACATACAAATTATTTTTTTAAAAAATATAGGATAAACCTACACAAATCTGTATACCTAAAGAAACCAAGCAAGAAAGAGGACCTTGGCTAGGAAGAGCAATCCTCACTCAAAAAGACAAACAGGATGGACATTGGAAGAAGGAGAAAATAGGAAACAGAACAGGAGTCTACCACAAAAGGCCTCTGAAAGAATACCCAGCAGTGTATCAAAGCACATGCTGAGATGCATAACAAACTTTGGGCAGAGTGCAGGGAATCTTATGAAAGAAGCTGGAGTTAGGAAGACCTGGAAAGGACAGAGCTCCACAAGGAGAGTAACCATACCAAAATATCTGGGCACATGGGTCCATTTCTGGGCCTCATTGGCACAGGAGACTACTTCCTGAACAGAAAACCAACAGCACAGGCTCTAACATCAACAACCAATAAATGGGACCTCATGAAACTGAAAATCCTCTATAAAGCAAAAGACACTGTCACCAAAACAAAATGACAGCCTACAGACTGGGAAAAGATCTTTACCAATCCTACATCTGACAGAGGGCTAATTTCCAGTATATATAAAGAACTCAAGAAGTTAAAAAACAACAAATCAAGTAAGCCAATTAAAAAATTGGGTATGGAGCTAAAAAGAACTGCCTGTAGAGGATTGTAGAATGGCAGAAAAACACTTAAAGAAATGCTCAATGTCCTTAGCCATCAGGGAGATGCAAATCAAAATGACCCTGAGATTTCACCTTACACCTGTCAAAATGGCTAAGATCAAAAACTCAAGTGACAACACATGCTGGAGAGGTTGTGGAGAAAGAGAAACCCTCCTCCATTGCTGGTGGGAATGCAAACTTGTACAACCACTCTGGAAATCAATTTGGCGCTTACTTAGACAATTAGGAATAGTGATTCCTCAAGACCCAGCTCTACCACTTTTAGGCATATATCCAAAAGATGCTCAAGTACACAACAAGGACATTTGCTCAACTATGTTCTAGCTGCTTTATTTGTAATAGCCAGAACCTGGAAACAACCCAGATGCCCCTCACTT
>JAQQSO010007397.1:0-10653 GCA_028658305.1 Pachyuromys duprasi | reverse complement strand
TATATCCAAAAGATGTTCAAGTACACAACAAGGACATTTGCTCAACTGTGTTCGTAGCTCCTTTACTTGTAATAGTCAGAACCTGGAAACAACCCAGATGTCCCTCAGTTGGAGAATGGATACAGAAATTGTGGCACTTTTACACAATAGAATACTACTCAGCAATTAAAAAGGAGGAAATCATGAAATTCGCAGGCAAATGGTGGGATCTGGAAACGATCATCCTGAGTGAGGTATCCCAAAAGCAGAAAGACCACACATGGTATATATTCACTTATATAGACCTATAAGATAGGATAAACATACTGAAATCTGTACACCTAAAGAAGATAAACAAGAAAGAGGACCTGGGGTAAGAGGATTAATCCTCACTTAGAAAATCAAATGGGATGGACATAGGATGTAGGAGAAAACAAGTAGCAGAACAAAAGCCTACCACAGAAGGCCTCGGAAAGACTCTACCTAGCAGGTACCAAAGCAAATATTAAGAAACATAACCCACCCTTTGGCAGAGTGCAGGGAATCATATGAAAGAAGGGGGAGTTAGTATGACCTGGAGAGGACAGAAGCTCCGCAAGGACCAAATATATTAGGGCACAGGGGTCTTTTATGAGACTTCTCTCCAACCAAGGACCATGTATGTATATAACCTAGAACCCCTGCTTGTAAGTAGCAAATGGTAGCTCAATAGCCAAGAGGGTACCCTAGTAAGGGGAACAGGGACTATTTTGGACATGAACTCAATGGCTGGCTCTTCGACCTCCCCATCCCCTGAGGGAGGAGAAGCCTTGCTAGGCCAAAGAAGAGGACATTGCAGCCTTTCCTGAAGAGACCTAATAAGCTATGGTCAGATGGAAGGGGAGGAGGTCCTCCCCTATCAGTGGACTTGGAAAGGTGCAGGCAGGAGATGAGGGAGGGAAGGGGAGGATAGGGCGGGAATGCGGAAGGAGGCTATGGCTGGGATACAAAGTACATAACCTGTGATTAATATAAAATAAAAATGTTAAAATTAAAAAAAGAGAGAAAAAAGAATTGTAACGTAAATATCTGGTGTTTATGATAGTCATAGGAGATGCCTGTAAAAGGATCCTTTGCTCTGCCCCACCAAGGGTCTCTACCCACAGGCTGACAATCACTGATTTAAGGGAACTTGTTTTACAATATTGCTGTCAATAACCAACCAGCTGTCCTTATGGTAAATGATTAGGTAGAAAGAAAATATTTAAAGGGCATGTAAGTTATAAGGGTTTAATAAAATTTTCTAATGTGTGTAAATGCAATTTATAAATGTTAGCATATAGGCAATTTTTGCTAGTCTGGCTTCGGGGACATAGCAGTTGCTTAACCACGATCTGCAGAGTGCAACAGGTGTGTGTGGTGATTAAAGGTCCCTGAGCCATCCCAGATCTCTCTCTCTCTCTCTCTCTCTCTCTCTCTCTCTCTCTCTCTCTCTCTCTCTCTCTCTCTCTCTGCATTCATATTTCTCTCTGTCCTCGGTGTGAGCCCCCTCTCTTTTCCTCTCTGTACCCTCTTTTTCTCTGCCCTCATGGCTCTGCTCCTGTGTGTCTGCCTGTTCACATGTCCACTTGTCTGCCTGTACCCCTTCCCCAGGTCCTCACTCCTCTCCCCTCCCCAATAAACCTTTACACCAGATCTGCTGCATGCCGACTTGTCTCAGGCCCATCAAAAGTACACCTGCTCTCCATTATATTTCATAACATTTGGTGCCTTGGAGGTTATCCACACTGGGACCCTTCTTGCCTGCTACACCTTTAACAGATCTACATTCTGGTCCACAGATTGCTAGGTAGTCAACCCAACACTGACAAATTGTGAGATCTCTCTTTAACTTGGAGTAAATGCTCCTCTGAGTCTGATCATTTCCCTTAATGAGGCTTTGTGTTCCCACCCAGCACTGTTTTTCGCACACCTTTGGCTTCTCTCGCAATCCCTGGTACCAAGTAAATTATGGCTGTTCGTGCTTTTAGTCATGCTTTTGGCCCCTTTCAGTCAGTTATGAGTCACCAGGACAGCTTGTGCCTTCTCAGTTTAGTGTCCTCTAGGATGCCTCCATGTCGGAGCCAGAGCAAGAGGAACAGCAAATGGCTCTAGAACTCATGGAATGTGGCCCACCAGTTAGCATAACCACAAGAGATGGGTCTTGGAGCGGCATAGCGCCAAGAACTTTGTGTCCTGAGGACTTCATGCTGCTATGGAGCATTGCTCTGCTTGATATCCTTGCAGTCTTTATGAACTTCCTAATAGATGAGTGTGTGAGTGCTCCAAGGAGGTTTCAGCCCGTAGCTGGGCAGTATCACTGATGCTCACAATAACAGTGCCTGATCTCTTTCAGGCATTGCTGCTGGAGCAGATTCAACCACCCCCCTTGAAAAGAACCTCCAGATGTAGATTGTTTAGCAAGGTTAGGTAAAGATGTTTTTGCTGGTGGCTTTGATATAGAAAATCTTGGAGAACAGTTTGGAGTTCAGAAAAGTACACTCTGAAGAGTAAAGTCAGGGACTTTTTGAGTTTGGTGAGCAAGAACATTAGCCCAGAGAAGCATTAGCTTATGTGACTCTTTCAAGCTGGGTCAGTGACTAAGACAGTGACCCTGTTTTTGCTCTCAGATTCCTGATATAATTTAATAAAAACTATTAATGAGTAAATGCATACCTTGAGGGTTTAAAGTAGAAATGGGTGATTGTTTTTCATATAAAAGTTTAGGTTTGTGATTCTTTTAATATTTTTATTAGATTACCTTTTAAGATAATTCTTTCTTTGTAACCACAAATTTCAGCCTGCTGGTAAAGAAAAAGCTGGCTGAGAAGTTACCTTATGTGCTCACACTTTGTTAATCTGTAACAACTTGCTTAGTTATGAATGTATTTGGGTTCTTAGGAATAACTTGTTTTTCATATTTGTTTCTCACCCATAATGTGTAAAACATTTGATCATGTGAGGGTATTGGGGAACATGTTTTTCTTATGTGTACTCATTGTAATCATTCACTTAAAGAAAAAAATGTAACCCCATTGTGATTTTTGTACTGCTTGGAAGGTCTTACTGGGATATGTAAGCTGTGAAAGAAATAATAAATGTTGGACCTCACTCTTCGGAATTTGTTCCACCTACCAAGTGTATATATGTATATCTGTGTAGCTGGAGAGGTGGGAATATTTTTCCATCTGCTAAGATGTGTGTATGTATATATAAGTATGTAAGTATGTGTGTAAGGTTGGATTGGAACTTGCTCTTCAGTTTGTTCTATCCACCCAATATGTGAATGTGTGTGTGTATGTATGTATGTATGTATGTATGTGTATGTGTGTACATATGTGTGACACAGAAGAAGCATGTAGGAACCTACCTGCTGGAGTCTGTCTTACTTCATCATTAAGTGTGTGTGTGTGTGCTCTTTTTCTCTCCTTCTTTCCCTTCCTTTTTAGACACCACCAGTGAAAGCACCAAGAGCCATCAGCTCGAGCACCTGCTTGCCACCATCGGTGGAAGCCCCTGATAGGTAGCCTCTAGCTGTAGCCCAATTAATTCTGGCACCTCTTTTACCCCTATCATTGGAAGCAACAACACTTGAAACTCAGCTTTGTAATGTTTCAATTTCAGGTGCAGCCATACTTTTAAAAGCCTTTGATCCTTGGGTTGGCAGGTTGTTAGGAGCCTGTGAGCAGTGGAGAGGATGAGAACCAAAACTTGAGATAATGGGCATCTCTCATGGATGTCATTTGCCCCAAGACCACAGTTGGTTAAGGCCAGGATCTGCAACATTCTTACAAGATGTCTGTTTTAGAGGGAAAGACGGGATGAAAGTCTCAAGCTGTACTCTGGGAGGAAGCAAGCTGCTGGACCCCTGGAAAGACCAGCCAAGTCAGGGAAGTTGTAGAGCGCTCTGGAGTGGAAGTTACTGAGGTGAAAGCTGAAGGATGGGAGATGACTGGCTTACAAGTACTGAATTGTCGCAGTAGTAGTTGTCTAAGCGGAAGTGGGCCCTGGAACTTAGGTAGATGCCAGAGCCCACCAGCAGAGCCGAACACTTCTTGAGTAGTGAGTGAGGATTGAAAGAAAATTAATAAACCAATACACTACACATGGGATCTGTTCTAGAGGGCTCCAGTAGAAACTGTCACACCATAATAATCCCTTTTCACAGTCAGAGCAAAGCACCTCAATACAATGAATGGGTTCACGAAGAAGTCAAACTTGTTTGCCTCAACCACCTGTCTGTGTGATCCTCACACAAACAAAACGAAGCAAAACATCCTGCTTATCCCTGACTCCAGGTGAAGGCCAGGGTGAAAACATGTTTTTCCACGGAGAGCTCAGTAACAAGGCAATCTGACAAACCAGCGGGTCTCCACAGGTCTCCCTTTTTTATTTTAAAAATTGACCATAACTTAAGAGCTGTGGAGCAGAAGATTGTGCCCATCTCTCTTGAAAGATATATTCTTACCTGTCATTGGTATACACAAATTCTGGCATTCATGCCCTGTCTTAGGTTGAATATTCCTCAGAGATATCTTACCCTTCTTTGACTTCCAACCTCTGCTGGGGTAGACACTGGAGTTTAATCTTATGCAAATCAGCTTTAACATTCTAAAAGGCCTTGATGAAGTTTTTAATTATCACTGGTAGGAGACATGCTCCTAATAAGAGTAATAAGCCAAGTCCTATAACATTCCATAAAAGTGACTTAAAAGATGACCCATTATCAAAATACCAAGCCTGAGAAACATTCGCAAGAACCATAATAAAAGGCTGTCAAACAACTAGAATCTATTGTCCATTTGAAAGCTCAGAAATACAGTTTCTTAATTTACATTGATGGCAAGAAACATTAAAGTTTGAATCTTGTGTAAAAACGTTAACCATTCCAAACAACAAAGCATAAGGATAATTTACATAGGCAGTTACAAGGCCTCCCAAAGAGTTTCTGTGGCAAGCTTCCAAATATAGGTCTGCTGAAAACCAGAATCAGACCACCATAGTCCCAAAGAAAGTCCTCTTTTTACTCTGATTTTGTTGAGAATTGTCATGATTACCAGATCAATCAGAGAAAGTCACATTGTATCTAAGAAGTTTCTCTGCATAACATCTTCTCCCAGGAGCAGAATGAAGCAAAGGTGGGTCAGGAGCATAAGCCCAATACAGCTCTCTGTTTACCATCAGGACAGAATTCACCGTGGTCAGAAGAAAGAACATCATCCTTCTGGGGAACATCTCCTGAAAATGGTACCAGCCTTTCTGGTATCCACCTGGCTCCTTCCGTGTCCTGTGGAAAAACACAAACATCCCTCTCCCCCATATTAATACAGGGTCAGGGCACTGCCATATTTCAATAATCATATCTTTTCATTTTACTTGGGAATAATTATCTTTGGTATTAGTGTGCCACAATCAATCAGGTGCAGAATGGCCTTGTATATCCACATTCAAAAAATTTTAAATAAAGAGAACATGATTAAGATTTGGGGATATGACTCCTTGTTTTTATTTTTTGCAGATTTTTAAAACATATCCAATGACTGAAAATTTATAACCAAGACATACTGAACAAGGTACACTTATACATTCAAAACAGACAGACAAAACACCTTGCTATTTGTTGAATTCAATTCTTATGACCACAGAAGCTTTGTAGCAGAGTTAACCATTAGCTTTCTTACTGGAAAACCTGAGAAGCTGCCTTTTTTTTTAACTAGAGTGATTTTTAGCACTGTTCAGCAAATTCTAACTTTCATAACAAATGATCTTCTCCTGCTAAACATTATTATACTAATTGTTTCCAATCCTCTAGGCAGAGGACCTCAGTAAACAAGGACTCTAATAGAGCTTGAGTAAAAGGTGCTGTAGGACCATATTGAGAGCATGCAATTTTCAGTTCTTTTAATTGTTTAAAAGATATAGGCACATGGACTCTCACCATATTATCCTGACCATCAGGTTGCTCTAGAACTGGAAAACCATAAAACTCAGTTATATCTTCTCTGTTCTGCTTAGCCTGTTGTAAAGAAGCTTGAAGAGGGGACACAGTTGCTCTCACAGTGGACAAAGGAAAAGGTCCTCTTGTCTTTTGAGCTATAGCAACTATAGCTGTCCCAGGAGGAAGGTCTAAGCCTGTAATCAATGAGGGAGTTGGAGTTGGGGATTGAGCCTCATTTTCCCTAGCAGTTAATTCTCCAAGTTTTCTGTTTATTTCATCCAAGCCCCATTCCAGCTTTTTAAATTTCTTTTTGCCAAGGCTTAATACTTAGCTGCTTCTTCTTCCAACTCTGCAGCCTCATAAGGATCGAAGTCATCCCCAAAGTCTTCTTCTAACAAGAAATTATCAGGAGGGACATATAACTCTTCTGGAGGAGCTGATGGTTTAATCTCATTTTGTCTAGAAGCCTCTCATCTTTCTATCCTCTTTCTCTCTAACCCTAAAAGTTTCACTTTCTCAGTTCCATGCTACATATGCAGACTATCTCTAATTAAATTCCATACAAAAACCATGAGGGTACTGTCTTGTCCCATTTTTACTCTCGAATTTTACTCACCACGCCGCCCTTTTTACTTTATGATCGAAGCTCACCAACACCTGCGGTGTCCTTCACTGCTTCCCTGTATCTCAAGTCTCTGTTCGGGCACCAAACTGCAGAGCCTGCCAGTAGAGTCAAACAGTTCTTGAGTGGTGAGTGAGAATTGAAAGAAAATTAATAAACCAATACACTACACATGGGATCTGTTCTAGAAGGCTTCCAGTAGAAACTGTCACACTGGTTTACTCCAATAATCTCTTTTCACAGTCAGAGCAAAGCCCCTCAGTACAATGAATGTGTTCACGGAGAAGTCAAACTTCTTTACCTTGACTACCTGTCTGTGTGATCCTCCCAAAAACAAAAGGAAGCAAAATATTCTGCTTATCCTTGACCCCAGGTGAAGGCCAGGGTGAAAACATGTTTTTCCGCCGAGAGCTCGATAACAAAGCAGCCTGACAAAGCAGCGGCTCTCCACAGGTAGATAGGGCAGTACTCTGGAAGAGAGGCGACCTCTCCAGAGTGGCTTCCTGCTCACTTAGAGCCCTTCTCTCTTCCCATTCTCAAAATCCTTTTCTGGAATTTTTGCAACTGTTACAAAGAACGCTAAGGGCTGCTGGTAGAAACTGCTCTGTGGGAGCTCTGAGTTCCTTGTGCTCTTCTTTCCAAAAAACATTAAGCCCTGTCTCAGAGTGAGTCTACTGAAGGAACAGCCAGGTGAGATGACTGTGTGGAGTGTACTCTCTGCTTGAAAATCAGAACAATTCTAGCTCAGACTAATAGCTCAGCATCATGAAAGTGGTTATAGGAGCCTGTCTTCTAAGGCTAGACTCCAGCCAATGCACAGGTCCTTTCCCAGGGAGCCAGTCAGGCCTACTGCAATGTGCTCAAATGGGTCAAGCAAGAACACTGCAGTTCTACCCTGGAGCCTCTCAAATATAAGGGGTTAACACAATTGGTAGCAGGGTATCTTTAAGTTAATGAGGTTCTTGAGGACACAAAAAGGACAGGGTGGCTCAAAAATATAGATGTTCATTAGTTTCTCTGGCACTGGGGGTCAGAAGCACACATACCAGATAAGAGCTTTACACTAATTACATCTCAGCCTTCGAGAGTTCTTTCTTGAACTGAAAAGCATGTTTGGCAGTGAGGACTCTAGGGTTCATGACACATATTTAAGACATATTCCTAAGAATCTTGGTGAGTAGTCTGCTATTGTTGACACTAAAAGCCCTTTTTATTCTTGAATTTGATATTCAGATCTTCACTATTACACACAGGTTATTACAGTAACTATCAAATCATTATAAAAATGTAAGTTTCAGTTGGGGCATTTAATTACTGTTTTAAATTCTGTACTTTTCACTTTCTAACTACTGTTTATTTTAAGTTAAATTTCACAAAACTATTCATGTTATTAATTCTGTACCTCTCCTGCTACTTGGAACATTAAAAAAAATTCAGTTGTAAAATATTTTCATAATATTAATTCCTTTTTTCTTTTTAAAAATTTTTATTCACTTTACATCCTTGTTGTAGCCCCATCCCTCCTTCCCTCCCAGTCCTACTCTTTCTCCCTCCCCCTTCTCCCTTCCTCAGAAAAGTGTAGCTCCCTTTCCCATCCAGCCTAGCTTATCAAGTCGCATCAGGACTAAGCATGTCCCCTTCACTTGTGGCCTGGAAAGGCAGCCTCACAGGTGGAAGTGATCAAAACCTGGAACATGAGTCAGTGACTGATGCAGTCCCTACTTCCCTCACTGGAGGGCTCACATAAAACCTAAGCTGCCCATTAGCTACATCTTTGTAAGGGGCCTAGGTCCAGTTCATGCACGGTCATTGGCTGATGCTTCAGCCTTAGCAAGTCACTCTGGCCCTGGTTAGTCGGCCCTCCCTGTTGGTCTCCTTGTGGAGATCCTGTCACCTCCAGGTCCTTTTCTCTTTCCTCCCACTTTTCCACAAGACTCCCTACATAACCCCCAATTTTTGGCTGTGAGAATCAACATCTGTTGTGAGGTGTTGCTGGATAGAGCCTTTCAGAGGATAACTCTGACAGGCTCCTGTCTGCAACTTAGCAAAATATCATTCATAGTGTCAGGGGTTGGAACTCTCCAATATGGTAGCTCTTTGGTTGGGTCAGGCACTGTTTGGGCATGTCCATGGTCTCTGTTCTATATGCTCTACTATCTTTATCCCTACATCTTGTAGGTGGGGTACATTTTGGGTCAAAGTTTGTATAGGTAGGTTGGTGTTCCTGTCCCTCCACTAGGAGACTAGTCTAGTTCGAGGGTGTCCTCTTCAGTCTCTATGGCCTCTGCTATTAGGAGTCTCTGTTTGAGTCCCCATCATATCTTCCCAGGAGCTACTCCCCCATTGCTGGTAGAAGTGTAAACTTGTACAACCACTTCAGAAATCAATCTGATGCTTTCTCAGAAAATTGGGAATAGCTTTACCTCAAGACCCAGCTATATCTCTCCTGCGTATGTACCCAAGAGATGTTCCACTATACAAAAAGGACATTTATTTGCTCAGCTATGTTCATAGCAGCCTTATTCATAACAGCCAGAATCTGGTAACAACCTAGATGTCCCTCAAGTGAAGAATGGATAAAGAAACTATGGCACATTTACACAATGGAATACTACTCAGCTATTTAAAAGCAAGGAATTTATGAAAATTCAGGCAAATGGATCATCCAGAGTGAAGTAACTCAGATCCAGTTAGACACACATGGAATGTGGATTTTGGCCATATAGTACAGGATAAGCATACTGTGAGACACAGATTCAAAGAAGGTAAGTAACAAGGAGGATCCAATATTAATATTAATTCTTAACACTGTTTAAAACTCTTAGGCAACCCATCGGTTTAAACTTTTTAAAAAAAAACAAATATAAGTTTCAAGCTTACAATGTAAATTGGTTTCTGAAGTTTGCAGGACACAAGGATTGGCAGTTCCTGGCACTAAGAACATCAGAAAAGAATTGCCTCCACCTTAGTATGTTCTGAAAATGTCTCTGTGTCTAGTTGAACTCACCGTTTTTCTATTGACAAATTTCCAAATTTGCATATGAATCTGTCTCAGAGATTCTCAAGTACAGCAAGTTGAGGAGAAGGAGACTGTGACTTCTCAGAACTGGGGATTTCTTATGTAGCAGCAGAGTTGAACAGAGAGTTGTCAGCCATCAAACTACTGACTTCATCACTGACTTCATATACTGGTACCAATCTACCTCCGACTATAGGTGCCAGCCACACATTTGCCTTCCTCCTTTCCTTTTCGTTTCCTTTCCTTTCTTTTCCTTTCCTTTTCTCTTCCCTTTCCTTTTCCTTCCCTTTTCCTTTCCTTTCCTCTCTCTCTCTTTCTGAGTCAGGATCTTATGCATCCCTGGCAACTGACTATGTTGCCAAAGATGGTCTTGTTCCTCTTACCTGTGAGACCTTCCAGATTACAGACATGTACAATACAACTACCTGACTTTTTTTGTGTTTTATTTGCACATAGAATAAACGAGAGTGTAAGAGATAGATTCAACTCTTGTTTTCTTTTTAAAATTTTTACATTAAAATAAATTATTTTAAATTAAGATAAATTTGTTAATTTACTTTATGCAAATGTGTGCTCTATCTGCATGCCAGAAGCGGGCCTCAGATGATATTAAAGATGGTGTTGCTGGGAAATGAACTCAGGACCTCTGGAAGAGCAGCCAGTGCTCTGAAATATTGAGCCATCTCTCCAGGCCTCAACTCTTGTTTTTAACAGAATATGAAATTTAAGAATAAATGACATTTCAGGTGGCCACTCTTTCAGGATCATCCAACTATACTTTTTAAAGGTAAGGTTTATTACTCTCAGGGCTATTTGGCTTATTTGTCTTAACAGAATAAAGGAAAGTTAATATTACATTGAGCACACACTTTTCCAAATGTTTCCAAATGCAAAGCCTAGTACATTTCTTGGCATCTAACTCATCACATCTGCCAGTACTGATTAAAGCAAATGGCAGCCTTGGGTAGAAGGAGAAAGATGGCAGGTTTCCTGGCTTATGAGAGTCACTTGTTTTGTTGGATTAGTCATTCATGCCCTGGTGGAAGATGAATGCCGGAGCCCGCCAGCAGAGCAGAA
>JAQQSO010007396.1:0-10653 GCA_028658305.1 Pachyuromys duprasi | reverse complement strand
GTGGAGTTGGTGGTCTTATTGTGATTCATTGCTTTTTTGTTGTTGTTGTCATTGGGAAATTATCTGTATCCTATATTTTCTTTGGTGTAGTTTTTTCTGTCAGACTGAAGTTTTCCTTCTAGTACCTTCTGAAGGGCTGGGTTGCTGTGTAGGTATTGTATGAATTTTGTTTTGTCATGGAAAATTTTCTTTTCTCCATCTATGTTGATTGAAAACTTTGCTGGGTGTAGTAGTCTTGGCTGGCATCTGTGTTCCCTTAAAGACTGCATGACTTCTGCCCAGGCCCTTCTGGCTTTCATAGTTTCTGATGAGAAGTCTGGTATGATACTGATCGATCTACCTTCATATGTTACTGACTCTTTTCCCTTGCTGCCTTTAATATTTTTTTCTTTGTTTTGTAGGTTTAACGTTTTGGCTATGATGTGACGAGAGGTATTTCTTTTCTGGCCTAGTCTATTTGGTATTCTGGAGGCTTCATGTATTTTGATGGACATTTCTTTTTTTAAGTTGGGAAAATTTTCTTCTATGATTTTCTTAAAAATATTTTCCGGTCCTTGGAGCCTGGAGTCTTCTTTTTCATCTATTCCAATTATTCTTAGGTTTTGTCTTTTGATGGCATCTTTAATTTCTTGGATGTTTTATGCTTGGGACTTTTCTGATTTTATTTTTTCCTTGAGTGAGGAGTCCATTTCAGCCAGCGCATCCTCAGCTCCTGAGATTCTCTCTTCCATCTCTTGTATTCTATTGGTGATACTTACCTTTGTGGTTCCTGATCTTTTCTCTAAGTTCCCCAGTTCCAGTTTCTTCTCCCTTTTTGTCTTCTTTATAGATTCTAATTCCGTTTTCATGCTTTTTACCCTTTCCTTCAACTGATTGACTGTGTCTCATATATTGGTTGTTTCTTCTCTGTTTATATTTAATTGTTCCTGTATGTGGGCAGTTAAATTCTTCTCCATTTCTTTGAGGGCCTTGTTCATTTCCTCTTTTTGTCTCTCTTTTTGTTCCTCCAATATCTGCATAATCACAGCTTTAACATAGTTTTCCTGTGTCTCCCCTGAATTAAAATCTCTACTGCTTATCGGTGTTTCTGGTGGGGCCGTGCTGTCCTGATGTTTGTTGGGTGAGTTCTTTGGCCGATTTCTGGGCATTTGTTTATATATAATCAAGGAGCTGTTTGTGCTTTAAGGCTGAACTTCAGACTGGAACTGTCAATCTCTTGTATCAGGGGTATTCTTTAAGAAGATCAGGGAGTTCCAGTGGTTTGTTAGTGTGTTTGTTGTTGTCTCAGTTGAACTCTGTTGTGGGCTTTGTGTGCCCAGCTTCGTGCTGTGTGCTAGAAACTGTGAGCACTGCATGCTGGTCACCCTTCTGGTCTGGAGGCTTTGCTCCTCACTCTGTGCTAGATGCTGAGTGTCCAGTTTTGAGATGTCCGCTGTGGGCTCTGTGCTGTGTCTTGGGCTTGCTGCTAAGGTCTCTCCCCTGGACTGGAGACTGTCGCCCCCTTCAGGGGTAGGGGCTGTGCACCACGGTCTGAGATGATATTTGGGGCATACGCAGTGGGTCTGGATTGGTTGCAGGCATTGCTGTGCAGTGTGCATCCACTGTATGCTGGCCTGTCTGAAATGGTGCCCATGGCCTTCTCAGACCAGCCTGTGGACACACACACAGACTGTGGTGGTCGCTGGCGGATCTGAGCTCGCAGGCTGGTTAAAACTATCTCCTAGGCCCTCTCAGTCTGAGGTGTTTCCAGTGGACACGATTGGTGTGCACGTTCTGAATGCCTGCTGGTAGGAGCAGAACCCAGGTCCTTCCCAGACTGGCCTGTGGACACACATACACCAATGGACTGAGGTGGTCGCTGGCGGGCCTGAGCAGTGTGTGCCCCGCAGTGTGCAGGCCAGTCAGAACGGTCTCCTAGGCCCTCTCAGTCTGGTTCGTGTACCCCCACACACACATGGACTGAGGTGGTTTCCTGCAGATGCTATTGTTGTGTGCCTGCTGTATGCCTGTCGGGTCTTTCTCTGACTGGCCTGTGGACTCACACACGGACTGAGGTGGTTATTGGTGGACCCGCAGTGTGCAGGTCAGTCAAAACGGTACTGGGTTCCTCCTCTGTCTGGCCCAGAGGCTGTGAGACCCAGTCTGGTATTGTGTCTGAGGGCGCCCAGCGCGGCTGCTCGTTCAGATCAGAACTGTGTGCCGCTGGTCACCCGGAGATTTTTCTGGGGAATAACTGGGTGTCCCTAGGATTTTCCCACTTGATTTCCTCGCCATAGGAGTTCTGCTCACCTGACAATCACAAATGCTGGTGTTTTAGGTCCCAGAGTTCAGTCTCCTGGTCGCTGCGTTGTTTCTGCTGTCCTACTCCTCAGACACAGTGTCCTCTCCTGGCAGCCATCTTGGATCCCTCAATTTATTCACTTTTTATCCCAGCTGTAACACCTTTTCTCATCTCCTCCCAGTCCCTCCCTCCTTCCCTGTACTCCTCCTATGCTCCTCCTTTAGTCCATATATAGGGGAGGACCTCCTCCCTTTCCATCTGAACCTGGCCTATCAGGTCACATCAGGACTGGCTGCACTGTCTCCCTCTGTGGCCTAGCAAAGCTTGCACCCATCATGGAGGAGGTGATCAGAGAGCCTGCCACTGAAGTCATGTCAGAGACATGTCAGAGACAGAGTCTATGGGCTATGTCTGAACAGGGTTCCTAGGTCCTCTCTATGCATGATCCTTGGTTGCATTATCCATCTCTGCAGGTGGCCCAGAGCCCAGTTTTTCTTGTTCTATTGGTTTCCTTTTGGAGCTCCTGTCACTTCTAGGTCTTTCTAGCTCCCCCTTCTTTCATAAAATTCCATACCCTCAGCCCAAAGTTGGGCTATAAGTCTCAGCCTCTGCTTCAATATTTCAGTCAGTAGAGTCTCTAAAATCAACAATCAATAAATTGGACTTCATGAAACTGAAAATCTTCTGTAAAGCAAAGGGCTCTATCATCAGAACAAAATGACATCCTACCAATTAGGAAAGGATCTTCACCAATCCTGTATCTGACAGAAGTCTATTATCAGAATATATATAAAGAACTTAAGAAATTAAAAACCAACAAACCAAGTAATCTGATTAAAAAATGAGATACAGAGCTAAACAGAGAATTCTCAGTAGAGGAATATCCAATGGCAGAGAAACACTTAAAGAAATGCTCAACCTCCTTAGTATCAGCGAGATACAAATCAAAATGAACCTGAGATTTCACCTTACACCCATCAGAATACATAAGCTCAAAAACTCAAGTGACAACACATACTGGAGAGGATGTGGAGAAAGAGGAATCCTCCTCTATTCTGTGGGAATGTAAACTTGTACAACCACTTTGGAAATCAATATGGCACTTTCTCAGAAAATTGTGAGTAATGCTTTACCTCAAGATCCAGCTATACCACTCCTAGGCATACATCCAAAATATGCTCAACTATACAACAAGAACATTTGCTCAATCATGTTCATAGCATCTCTACTTATAATAACCAGAAGCTGGAAACAACCTAGATGTTCCTCAATGAAGGAATGTATACAGAAATTGTGGTACATTTATACAATAGAATATTACACAGCTATTAAAAATAAAGAAATCATGAAATTTGCAGGCAAATGGTGGGAACTAGAAAAGATCATCTTGAGTGAGGTAAACCAGAGGCTGAAAGACACACATGATATATAGTCACGCATAAATGGTTATTAGACATAAAATATAGGAAAAACATACCAAAATCTATATTCCTAAAGAAGCTAAACAACAAGAAGGACCCGATTTGGAAGATTCTCAATCGTCATTCAGAAAGGCAAATGTGATAGACATTGGAAGTAGGAGAACACAAGGATCAGGACAGGACCCTACCACAGATGGCCTCTCAAAGGCTCCACGAATTGAGCTATCAAAGCAGAACCTGAGAATCATAAACTATGGTTTTCAATATATTTAAAGGTCATGTACTGTGAATCCAACTATACTATTCAATCGTTAATTAAACATCTTAATAGGAAAGTACTAAAATTACTATGAAGAATCATTTAATAAGATGTGTGAGGATCAAATGCTTAGCAGGTAGTTTTGACTTCAGTCTCTGCTCTGCAAAGTAGATATTTTATGTAGTGGTTGTTTCCCTATTCCATTTACAGATTATTTCACTTGTAGTGAACCATTTTTATTCAAGTGAATTTATTCATTCAAAACTACTTTTTCAAATCAGGATAATAATGCTTATGTTGATGGAAGTGTAGAAAATGTGAATATTACTATATATTTATAAGTCAAGAAAGTAAATAAAAATGGTTTGGATCTAAAGCATCCCCAAAGGCAGAAGCTATTAATTGCTGAATCCTGATTTGAATGTTATTTTGAAATCCCTGGACTCTTAATCAGGAGACTTGGCTGGAGAAATACTGAGGTTGTTAATAGTATGATTTGCTAGGTTTCTAAAGACCGGTTCTCTCACAACATATCCTGAGTATGCAGATTAGCTCACCATAATTAATAACAGTGATTGTAATTCACATGTATGAAAACAGCAAAGCCCAGACAAATTTAATGATGATGTACAAGGAGAAAAATTTCTTCAGTCTATGGAAAAACACTTCAAACTGAAGTCATTCCTAAACTGTCTTTGTAGCTTCAAATATTTAATAGAACTTTACTTGGTTGGTTCAGCATTGCCTGGAACACAAAGCCTCATAATCTGATTTTCTTAATGTCAAGAATCCCATCTATTATACTGGCCTTGATACTCAGTTGAAGAACACAATAAATGCACCCAAGGCATAATACATTTCTCAAAGTCTAAAGTATCTGCAAATAGAAAAGTCTCCAGTTTCTCACTATAGCAGATAATAAATAGATCCTTATTTTTCACTCCAACAGCCCCAACTCAATGCAATACAAAGTTGTACCTATACTTTAACCACACATTTGAACTTCATGCTTTTGTGACAAAGGTCTGTCTGAAAATATTCAGTTACACTTCCTAACATGTTATCTGTATTTTTCCAAACATTTGTTTCTTAAGAATTGACCCAAACATTTCTGTTAATACAAGAAAAGAACACAACCATTAAATCAATAGTTGACACATCATTGGCTAGGCAAACTGCAAAGGTGAAATAACTGTAATGCTCATTAGTTTGAACTGTTAAAACCTTAAACCCAACTCTGTAAGGTTCTACTGGATTAATTCCATTTTTATTTTGAAGCGAAATAGATTCTATATGAATTGTTTCTACTGTTTTATTTGCTTTTCTTAAATTCTGTTCCCCAAGCTGTCGGCTACTACAATTTTTTTTTATGCTGAACTCTCAATTTTTGTCTCAAAAGTTCACATAAATGTCTTACAACAGTGGAATGAAGAGCTACATTCTCTGCATGCTGAAATATAATAGGTTTCAAATAAACAGAGAAAAATAAAGGGATGGTTTTCTTGCAAGACAACAGAGAATACAGAAAATGGATATATGTTCAACCTGGAGATTCCTACATTACAGAGGAAAATTAAACAGATGATAGTGGATGCAGTATGGTGAAGGGATGAATGTTAGCCTTGTAAAATGAATTCTAAGAAGTATATTTTTCATAATTAATAACAGCGCGTATTTATTTCCCCTACACAGTCACTTTCTTTTTTATTATTTAGTGTTCGGACTCAGCATCCCAGGTCCAGCCAGAAGCTGAAGGCTTGCCCATGGATAAACAGTACTGGAACCTTGAATAGCTTCTATGCGCAGAGCTTTCTGGAGTGAAGATACACTTGCTTCAGTGGAGTTTGATTTAACTTCAGTAATTTTGAAGAGGTTGGAATGTTGCAGGTTTCTGTCCTACTTACAAATTTTCCTGGGGAAATCTTGACCTGTTACTTGCTATTTATATCTTATATCTGTATATTATCTAACATTTTCTCAATATTAGTCATGTGCAGAAATCAGCTGTGATAAGCCAAAGGTATAAGAATGTTTTCACACAGCCTCTGAAGCCTCTAATAGAGATTTCATTCCCCTCCTCTCTGTAGCCCCCTATCTTATGCATCTGCCAACATGTTTGAAAAGGACATTGCTTTAGGATGGCGTCTGCTTTGCTACCATAAAACTTCATGAAACTGTTAAATTGTTAGAACATGAAATTTAGGGTTACTTAAATTGTACTAAAGTTGTATATTTGCTTCAGCACTTCTTTCCATATAAAGGACTCAGACACGGCAATTTTGTTTTGTTGGCAAAAAACAAATAATTACCAAAATAATACAGCTGTTGTCTCATAGTAAATGGTCAATAAATATTCTTGATATCTATTATGTCTTGATATTCTTATAAAACTTGTAGTTCATTCCTCAGCTAGATCAAGTCTGTATTTGTCATTCTCTATACCTGTTGCCTATAGGATACTTTTTGGTTTTTCCTAAGCCTTCCTACTCAGGACAAAAGAAGGAATTCTTTTTTAGCAAGCCCTATATAGAAAAGCAGCACAATTCAACCTGAACAAGATCCTAGAATAGTTTTTCCATGTGTTACATAATGTCAAAGCTATGTTTAATACAAAAACAAGGTATTGTTTGCTGCTTAGAATAACATGTTGAGCAAAAGAGTACAAGATAAACACTTATGAACTTAGTATGTGAGAAAAACAATCCACCTAAGGAGAACAACAGTAAATGGGCATAGATAACTGTGTGATACTCAGAGCATAGCTGCATGGATCTTAACTGAAATACCAGCATTAATGAGTTGGGATGTATGTTTGGAAATAGAAACAAAGAACATTTTTTGTATGTCATTCTACCTCATTGTCTGCATGCCTGTGTGCACAGGAAAAGAAGAGGCAATTGTAGGTACCATTGTTAAAGGAGAAACATTATTTTCTTGTTTTTCTCTCATTTTTTGATTTATTTACCAAAAGAAAAGAACATATGTTTGGCAGACTAAAATCAGTCACTCTAAAAATTAATTTTTTTCCTAGACAGATTCAGACATGCACATATTTAATGCATTTGGAGTACAAAAGAGAATGATGAGTGTTGCAGAAATGACAATTTTCATGACACAGCTAGGATTACTATAAAATGTGTGGTGCCCAAGCAGTAAAGAAAAGAAAACTGATTAACATGCATTACCCATTTGATGTAGATCCTTTGTTAATAAAGGGCTTGCTTCAGAGTAGACACATTTTCTTTTTCAATTTTAGTAAATTCTGGACAATTTCCACCCATCTGATAAATATAGCTCTTTTAATTGTAGACTATAATATTTTACTGTGGTCAGTATGGTATGTTCCCTTTCTACTGAGATAATACTGTCTGTCAAGATAACACCCAAAGGACTTAAAAAGAAATGAACAGCATGTTCAGCTTCAAAAATTTTAAAACTGGTTAAGAAATAACATTTCCTTTAAGTGTAAATTTTTTTAGTATAAATTTGGAGCTGAGTAAAACTACTTTTTCACCTCACCGGAGACTTGTGTAAATCCTCAGATAAGTTCTTATCCCAACAAGCTGTCAGTTTAGATACTTGGAGATGATTAGAGAGAAATTAATGTCCCTTTGCAGTCTCCCTCTGGCCACAGAATATTTCCAAAGTTTGTTAAAACTTTAAGTGCAACTAACAACTTAATACATAACTCAGGGCGAATTCTCTCACTAACAGAACCAATGAAGCCCAGTAATTTGTCTTAAAATAAATTATCTCTTTTGTGCTCAGTAAATGGGAATCCATTCACCATCTTTCATGTTCTATATAATTACGGCAGATGGATTCGCTTTTCCTTAGATTGCGAAGTTGGCATTTTACTTCTTTAATTTGGCTCAAGACAAGATAGTGATAGAGCTGTATTCTGGAGACTGATTTACTGAGGATTCCCCGTTGGACTTGAGTATAACAATGTTATATATATATATATATATATATATATATATATATATATATATATCACCGCTAAATTATAAATTAACCCTTAATAATATTTGCTAGGTATAAAGCAAACATGCAATACAATTTCAAACTTTTTCTTTTCTATCACTCACTAGAATTCTGAAAATTACTTTTCCGTAACTTCTCTGATTTATTTATTTTTGTCATATATTTGTATACATATATATACATATATAATTTCTTAAAATGTACTAGCTTTGTATACTGCTTGTAGGCCCCCTCCTGTCTCCTTCCAGTTCAACCCTCCCTCTTCTCCCCATGTTATTTTTTTAAACAAATTTATATACTTAGTTTTAAGCCACACCAATGGTATGTGTGACTTTAGTAATTAAACATAACTGTTTCTATGGTATTTTCATGTACTGAATAGAGTCAAGCCTTTTTGACATGAGTAGCAGGGAAGAGCATTCAGGAGATGCTGAGATGGAGACAGAGAACTGGACCACATACACATGAGAGAGAAAAGGAGAGAAAGATAGAGAGAATTAGTACAAATTATTAAATCAATGGTGATTTTTAGAGGAATCAAGAGTTTACAGAGAGAGAAGAAAACCAGCAGCTTAAAAGATATGGCTGAATGACCAGAAAACTTGAGAGAAATGATCAGCTTGTTGTGTCATGTTTGGAATCAATGCCTAAATTCAATACAATTGTATAGCTTATTCAATACAATTTAATAACCAAGAGTGGAGGTCACCATGGGAACTAGCCAGTGCCTTTTTGTGTTTGGCTGGTATTTGTCACACTTCAGAGTACATATTGATATAAAACATCAAAACTAAAGAGGGTAAGTTCAATTTCAAAAGAGAATAACTAAAAATTACAGAGGACATAATTAAATTTATGAGACATTCAAAAACATATGAAACCCTGAAGGTAGAATAAAAAAATTATTGATTTTATTAATGACTCTCTTTTTATGTATAACATCAAAGGATTACCTGTAAAAAGAAAAATAACAAACTACATTCAGCACTACATAGGTAAAATCTTATTATTCCAAATGTTGTCAAAAAAATAAAACAAATTCAAAATATGAGATTATTTTTTTCAATTTGTATATCCAATGATATTTTAAAAGCATATTATATTGTTAGATCTTTCAATTAAATAAAATCCATAGTAATCATGTTATAAAAAATTGGATAAGATGCCTAATATTTTTGAAACAATATATTCAGTGATTGTCAAACACATAAGATAAGTGCTCAATATCATTATTCAATAAAGATAATCAAAGAGGTTGTTATGGGAATGGGAATGGCTGGGAATGGGAACAATAAAATGTTCATTAAATGGTACACAACTTCATAGGAGATATATAGTTTAAGAAACCAGTCAGCAATATTACTGGTTACTTTATGTGTTGCATTTGAAATATGATGAAGATCAAATAGTTTATGATATCACTACTGAAAGGAAGATAAGGGGGAAAACTAGAGTTAGTAATTCTTCAGGATGGATTGCTGCATAACATTGTTGTACAGGATTTACAGTAGTGTTTTCTGTAAGCCAGAATATATGTAAGAAATATACAGTGTTTACTTATCACATTTACAATATTACTGTAAAGACCACAGTTGATAAAGACAAAGTGTAGCCACTGAACTCTGCTGATTGGAATATTACTCAATCCTACCATTAAAAAACAAAAAACAAACAAACAAAACAAAACAAAACAAAAACTGAAAATGTTCTGTAAAGCAAAGGACACTGTCATCAAAAGAAAACGACTACCTAAAGATTGGGAAAGAATCTTCACCAACCCTTTATCTCATAGAGGGCTAATATCCAGCATATATAAAGAACTAAAGAAGTTGAAAAGCAAGAGAGATCCAAGATGGCTGCCACAAGAGGACACTGTGTCTGAGGAGTAGGACAGCAGAAACAACGCAGCGACCAGGAGACTAAACTCTGGGGACTAAAACACCAGCATTTGTGATTGCCAGGTGAGCGGAACTCCTACGGTGAGAAAATCAAGTGGGAAAACCCTAGGGACACCCAGTTATTCCCTGGAAAAATCTCCAGGTGAACAGCAACACACAGCTCTGATATGAACAAGCAGCCACACTGGGCACCCGCAGCCACCATACTAGACTGGATCACACAGTCTCCCAGGCAGACTGAGGAGTACCCAGTACCGTTTCCACTGACCTGCACACTGCGGTCACACACTGCCAGCAAAAACCTTAGTCCGTGTGTGAGTCTGCTGGCAAGTCTGGGAAGGACCCAAGTTCTGCTTCAACCCACAGGTGTACAGCAGGTGCATACTGACCACTGCCTCTGCTGGAACCACTCAAGACTGAGAGGGTCAGGGGACCATTTTGACCAGACTGCACACTGCAGGCACACACTGCTCAGTTCCGCCAACAAAAACCTCAGTCCATGTGTGTGTGTCCACAGGCCAGACAGAGAAGGCTTTGGGCACCATTTCAGACAGGCCTGCATACAGCCGATGCACACTGCTCAGCAACGCCTGCAACCAATCCAGACCCACTGTGTGAGCCCCAAATATCATCACAGACCGTGGTGCACAGCCCTACCCCTGAAGGGGGCGACAGTCTCCAGTCCAGGGGAGAGACCTTAGCAGCAAGCCCAGGGCACAGCACAGAGCCCACAGCTGACATCTCAAAACTGGACACTCAGCATCTAGCACAGAGTGAGGAGCAAAGCTTCCAGACCAGAAGGGTGAC